>BOPP01000232.1:1117939-1172898 GCA_017312745.1 Gryllus bimaculatus | reverse complement strand
TATATATATATATATATATATATATATATATATATATGATGAAACTAAGTACAGTAACGCCGCGGCCGCCACCAACGGTCTAATCGGGCGGCGAAACGAGCGACGGTTAGTGGCGCGCGGAGAGGCCTCGAGTGAAGCACGGACGGGCAGTGCTGCGTCCAAGAGTTTTATTGTCGTTGTTAAGTGCAATTCGGACTGGGTGTGGCCGTTCTGTGTGGAACCAGGTTGATAAGGATTAACAATCAGATGATTAGTGGAAGTAGAATTGCGCACCAGAACTGATAAAAACTAATAAGACAAGGAAATCGTGTGCGCCGGTGGGCTCGTGTCATATATCCCGCCTGTATAATATGACAGTGAGCAGTTACTTACGGACATCCGCGCAAAGTTGAGGAAGGTTCGCTGAAAAGACTAGAACAGCCGGACGAACATTCAATCAACGGTCGTGTGTTTCAATACCCATGGACATTGTTCACACCGCTGAGTGGATCCTGGCGAATCATCGGCCGTTACGTTGGGCCAGGAGGGTTGGGATCGCCGAGGGAGGGCGAATTCCCGGCCGACTTCGGGGCGAACGAAGATTGCCGAAGACACGACGCCGTGCCACACGGCCCCGCTCGCCTCCAGAGGAAGCAGTGTTTAAACATCAAGTAGCGTTGCCGTGCACTTCGTTTCCAAGCCTCCGCCCATTGCGATTTGGAAATACTATCTTGTAAAGGTGTTTTCTGATCATTAAAATAATTAGATGTGCTAAAGAATCTATAACGATTTATCTTCCTATGCTTACGCCAAATTCCTGGAACCCATTCACGAAAATGTACCTGTCCCTTTGCATAATTTATTTGTTCGTGAAGTATTATATACGTATAATTGTGACGTACCTGGAAGCGGTACTCGCACGACAAAATAATTATACAAAAGACAGTTACGTTTTTCTGAATGGGCTTCCAGGGATTTGCGCCTGCATTGAAGATATAATAAGAAAATTCTTTTGTGCATTTTAAATATTAATAACAGAAACACCTTCTTTACAAAAATTATTTACCAAACGCAATGCGCAATGCCTTTGGTAATAAGTGCACAATCAACGCTACCTTTGATGCTTATGAGAACCAACCTGCTCGTTGCGAGACGAGCGGGGCCGCCTGGCACACGCGCCGCGTCTTCGCACCTTCGCGTCGCCCCAAAGTCCTCGGGAAATCGCTTCTCCCTCGCGCATTCAACTCCGCTGGCCCCCAACGCAACGGCCGATGGATTCGCCGGAGTCCACCCCCCAGCCGCGTACAACAATGCTTTTCTCACAGGCAACCCAACACGAACGACCCCGTCGGCAATTCCAGTTCAGCAATCCCTCTCGATCTTCGCGCAATGTCTGCACAGTACGGCCCGCTGGCCTGCATTTACCCCGGCAGAAAATATAACACGTGTTTCCGTCGGCCACACGAATTCCTGTTATTAATGTTTTATTTCGTTGGTGCGCCCTTCACTTTCACTAATCAATCTGATTATTAACTTTCATCAAATCTAGTCTTTCACTTAAACATTATCCACATTCCAATCCAAACTGTTCTTAACACCACCATAAATTTGGTTGATTTGCCGCAACTGCCCGTCCGTTGCACTCACGCCTCTCTGCGCCACACTCTCCCAACCGTCGCTCGCTCGCCGTCTACCCCCGATGCACCTGGTAGCACGGCGGTCGGCGTTACGCTCTGATCAATTCAGTACTTATGTTTAATTATAATTATTTGATCAACTTTTTGATTATACAATACAGAAACGTCTTTCGTTTCAATATATATATATATATATATATATATATATATATATATATATATACCTTTATCCCTTATTTAATGTACAGACTGAATTTGCAAAATTGGATTATCTTCGTTGTTTAGATTTGCAAATAATTAACGTCAAACTTTGAACTATGCGCATGTGCTCGTGTAACACGGACTCTGGCAACTGAAGGAACGGCTCAGCTCGTCTAGCCACTTCTCTGGAAAACTCAGTTATTACTTCCAACAGATAAGCCCCGGAAGCGAGCGCAAGGCAAACAGCACGCGAGGTCGCATAAAAGTCCGTCACCTGGCAAACAATCGATGCGGAGAGATTACGAACGTTCTATTTTCATCGGGTGCAGCATTTACGCTGTGCAGACTTACAACGTCGTTCTGAATTCTCGCGGCATTTCCTGCGAAAATGCAAAGAAAACCATGCATTTCTGTAACCATCATGTATCACTCTCCCACGTCTGGCGAACAATCCATGCGGAGAGATTACATTTCCATTTCCAGCAGATGCAGCATTTGTGCAGTAGATTTTTATAATGTCGTTTTCAATTTTCTAGGCAAAGAAAACTAGGAATTTATTTTTATTCGGAGACTTCCGCGGCCAGAGTCATTGGATACTTGGCTGTCGGGGATGAGTTGGTAGTATATCTCTGAAGAACGCCACAACACGATGGCTGGAACGTCAACTCGATCGACTGGGACGCGGCTCATCCCGGACCGCCAAGTATCCGGGAATTTAGTTCTTTTTTTAGATGTAGAGTGTTTTACAAGAACTGGCACAATTAATGTGAACAATTTGCCTGTGAGTGCCGAGGAAATCCGTATGTTGACGTAGTGTAGCTCACCACAAACGTTATAAATGTGTCGGTTGGCATTGTGAATGAGTTGATCCTTAGTAATCTCTACCTGCCCAAGTGTTTAACGTTAAAAAGCGATCAGTATCTGAATTGTATAACTCAGGCACTGACAACGCTTTTGGATCTGGGGCTAATGAAAGGCCACTTGTATGCTATCGACGTCGAGGATCGTGATGACCTTCTTCGGCTCTTTGATAGCGTGGGGGCAGAAGTAAAAGTACAACCGAAGTTGCGTCCCAGAGGCCATGCTGTGCATATGCCTACCTTGCATTCACACCACTTTGAATACGTATAGAGCTCTTGTTTTACGAGGTAAAAATGCGAAATTTTGGCAGCATATGCAAATACGATAAACTATCCTAAATAAACTTAAATAATCGTTTTTTACTCTTCTTTCCTATTCATTAGAAATATGAAATGATTGATTGTTTTGTAATAGCAACAGGGAACAATATTTAATGTAACATTTCTTCAGAATGAGTCATCTAGCTCTCTATTTTGAATTAATTTCAACAGATACACATAAATATCTAGTTCCTGTTATCCTTAGCTATATCACAAATAGAACATTTCACTGTCAGTCGAAGGTCATTGCTCTAATTTTAGGAAAATGACTGCTTGGGATCCCTAAGGTTCACCACTGTTCACCATGTTGTTCAATATATACACTGCAATTATTTCTACCTCAGGACAAAGCAACACCGCTCAACTTGCCGGTAACACTGCACTCTATATCTCAGGATACTCTAACTACTCTCCAAATACAGCTTCAAAACCACTTGAATTCATTTGAAAATTGAGATAATATCTTGAAAATGAAGTTGAGCCGAACAAAATATGTAGCAAAAATATTCAGATAAAAAATGCACATACCCTCTTCCATTATTCATAAATAATGACATCATCAGTTGGACACCAACAAATAAAACTATAAAATACTTGGGCTTCATCATCGATATTCGACTCGGCAACATATACAGGAAAAAAATCAGCAAGTCAAAACTAAACTAATTCAACTATGACCCTTGTTGAATCAACATAGTCAACTCTCCACATCTAATGCTATATTACTCCACAAAACAATAATACGGCCTACACTACCATATATCCTATCTTGCACACAATTTGTATACAACCCTTCCCCAAGTACAAGTATCATCTTTCTATAAGCTAGGCAAAATAAATAAACGCGAATTAGTCAAAGATATTTTGTAGATGAATTCATTCTACAAAATGACCGCAAACGTGGAATAATACTTATCAGAGAAACTTCCTGATTCCTCTCATGCTATATGTTTTAATATTATTTTTAGATATTTAGAATGTGTATAGTTTTAAGTTAAAGTTAGTATAAGACAGATTAAGATTATCAAACATTTGTTCAGTTAATATGTAATCTGTACAATATAATGTAATTAATTACGGAATAATATTATTTTTCAGTAATTTAATGTTTGTATTTTTTCTGAACACGATTCTTCGTATGAATGACGCATTTAATTTGATAATTTTCAAATGCGAAGGGCTACGGTAGTTTTTCAGAGAAACCTTCAGCAGTCTTCTGGAGTTATATTATTCTTGTAAACTCATTGGTTTCCTTCAGAATGCGTGTTGTTAGGTACTGGTACTACATGGTACTGGTATCTGGTAGTATATAACAGTTGGGAAATGTGCCTCATTTCACATTATTCGGTCGGTTTTCTTTACAAAGATAGTTGTCATTTTAAAAACTGTTGCAGACGAGAACTCATTCACACTAGCAAACGATTGCCAGTATAAAATTGCCAGTAAAGTAAGTAACATATCAATTCATTATTGCATTGACATACTTCTTGCTTTACTGTTCTATGGTTTTATACCAAATTATATTTGTGACCTCTCTTCTAAACCTCCTCTTCTATTCCGAGAATCAAATTTGGAATATAATACTCCTATTATCAACACTATTGAATTATCTTCAAACCACTTATCTTGCGAATATTTTTTTACAGACCGAGTAGGGATTTATATTGCTGTGCATTGCATAACAATGTGCCTGTTCCAAGAGCATGTTTGTTCATGTGTATCCTCAGCGTCAACGGAATATTCTCCATTGGATGATATTCAAACGCGTGAACGCAGTGAGACTGTGAACCACCTTTCACCTCAGGCAGAAGCGGCGTGGAAGCGGCAAGAAGCAAGTCGCCCTGTAGCTTGGGGGAACGCCCCTCCCTCCCTCCTGTCCCCGGAGGACGGCACGGTCCTCAAACTAGTGGCCAGAGCGTCAGAAACAAGAGACGATGGCGGACACGTAGCGCATAACTGTCCGGCGCGACGCCTCTGCTTCCGCCGCTCGTGATTCGGAAGCGCCCTCTCATGGCGCAGTGATCTGCTCACAGCCACGCCGACCCATCATTTCCAGTCGCCCCTCTGCACCACCGTTCCTTTCATTTCCGAACCTTCTTTGGAATCGCGACTGTCATTTCTCGCCTTTGTAACCTTCACCGCCCCACGACAATTTCCGTTTTTACAGGCCCCTATTTTTCACTGTCATAATATTACCCCGCTAAGTTCATTCATTACTGGGCGCCATTGTTTAGTTATCTGGTCACATCGTGTACATCCATCACGGTGGATCTAAAATTACTGCACCATCGTAACACAACCATATCTTTCTATAATTTTATTTCAATGATACTTTATCCTTTATTTCCTTTCCACTACTTCAGTAATAGCGTATACCCAAATTAAGTATCAATGATCTACATCGATTTCGCTTTGGACCATTAAAACCCATCTACGTATCGTCTTTATCTAAAAAAACACTGTGCAACAAATTTGAACTATGTGTCTTACGGCGAGATGAAAGTACGTGTTCTTATCTAAATCCCATACACTGCGAAAATAAAATCAAAAATTTTCAAAACGTACATTTTTTTTCTGTAAAAAAGTATGCCATATATACCACTTTCGAGAAACTTGGAAATTACTCAATAACAATACAGGAGGAATCTGTAGTATATTAATCTAGATATCACAAAACAAAATTATTTGTGTTTCAAAAATTGTTTATATTAAATTATTTGTATAATTAACTAACAAAACGGAATGAAAACTACGAGAAAGAACGAGAAAGTACGAGTAAGTTCAATAAAATCTGAAATGTACTTAAAAGTTAGAAACGTTTTCAGGAAACTTTCCGTTGGTGAGTGAATTTTAATACTTCTTGCAGGAGTGTCCAGCAGTAATTCGCTAAAAACTTTGACCATCTTCTCTTATCGACTTCCCACGGCCGCGATATCTTGGTGAAATTGCTTACCATGTTCACTCTTATCTCCAAGATTAGGTGGAAAGAAATCCAATTGGGAATGAAGAAAATGTAATTTCAGAAACATGATGTACCCCATAGTCTTGTAAGAGTCCATCATGTGTTCAGTCAGGTCCCTGTATTTCATAGACATTATGTTTCTCTAGACATTGTCGCATATATCTTCAATGCAAGCCAAGGCGTTTTCTCCGTAGCCGCCATCAACTGTTCAAAGGTAATATCATCACGTCTTTGTTCATTAGTATCACAAAATTCGTCATAAAGTTTTTAGATGGAGTGGTGGTAACATCACATTGTCTTCGTCAATTAGAGATTCATGAGGCAATTTTTTCACCAGAATAGAAAGTTCCTCTCAAAGACCACTTTTTGACGACGTGATATACTTTCTTGCCCTACTATCCCGGCAGCACAAGAAACTGCAATATATTGTGGAAGCAATCAGTATTACTAGACGTAGTCCCAGATAACTGAGATGGCAACAGATCTTCCATTTCTTATTCGAATAGTTAGTATAGTTCATGAGTACCCTCATGTTCTCTAGTTTTCTTTTAACTGAACCGAAAGGGCCACTGATATCGAAGGTTTCTCGTTTCCGTTATGTAAGAGAATGACTTTGAGACTACTATATTTAAATAGGAGCCATTCTTTCCTATTGTAAATCATCCAAGATTTTTAAGCAGTCCATTTATATTATTACAATATACCAACTATGTGTCATTCCATTTTTTTATTTTGTTGATGGTTTTGGAACCGGGAGAAAATAAAAAACCCGAACTGGGCGCACAGCAGATTCGTAATTTGTGTTTGATATGATTGTGTGAACTGTGTGTTTTTGAGATTCCTGTTACGTTCGTTAAAAACAGTAGCAATCTGCAATGTGGTCTCTAGGTTCCCTCCAAAAATGTGGTACGGCAAATGGCATAGATGGGTGGATTCCATGCAATCTGGCTCTTAAAAAAGCGGGAGCTACAGAATCAAGAGTTCTGGGGAT
Source organism: Gryllus bimaculatus (assembly GCA_017312745.1). Taxonomy (NCBI): domain Eukaryota; kingdom Metazoa; phylum Arthropoda; class Insecta; order Orthoptera; family Gryllidae; genus Gryllus; species Gryllus bimaculatus. The sequence continues at coordinate 1,165,947 of BOPP01000232.1, read as the reverse complement.
GACCAACACTAACTCTCATCTACCTTTCACTGAAAATAAAACTCGTGTGACTTTTTGGCGATCGGTGAAGTGGGATGTCTTTGTGACATAGTTGAAAACTAAGTCACACACATAACAGAAAAGATTTAATGAATTAACAGACTTTCTATATATCGCTTAGTATAAGAAACACAAGAACATGCACAAACAATATTCTTTACAATAAGGGAATTACACACTACAAGAATAGATACTGTGTGATCTCTCTAAGAAATGACAGATGCAAGTAGAACTCCTCCCTTCTCTAATCACAACACTAGACAATATTTCCAAAATGACAGAATGTGATAAGATGGCCCGACAACATAAATAACACAACTGATCACAGATAAAACTGCATTCCCTAAAGAAAGTTTAAATGATAGCGAAAAATGGATTTCACTATTGTCATCAGGGCATTGAACTACCATAACAATCACATATTACGTTCCCGTATAAGTACGTATATACGGAGTAATATATGTCGTACAGGGAAAGTTATGTAATGCTGCGAATAATCTATTTCGAGATTTCAACAGAAATTCGCGTTTTGGGGTCCCCTGATACGGAAAAAGTGTTTTTTTTTTTACAAATCGTCCAACCGTTCTGTCCATCCAAATGCCTGTCCGTTCATTTGGTGTCTGGACTAGCGCATAAACTATGCGTAGAACTTTTTTGAAATTAAAGAAACCCGTGTCGATCTGGCTTGAATCGAATCCTTGATATTTTGAAAAACTCTTTTAACCTTACTTTACACTTTATACGAAGCCCCGTCGTAATTCATTTTCGAAACTGTATTTATAATATATTTTCTCATTAGACGATATTGACTAAGACGACTACCGTCAACTTTGCACCACTGAATATAATATACCCAAGCACATAACAAAGAGACCTTCACATTTGCAGGACAACTTATTTTCTGCGTTTCTTAGTTTTGATATTTTAAATAAAATTTATTTTTTAAGCTAACGTATCAAATTATCGAAAATACTGTTTAAACGGTCTATTGTGAATACAAAATAAATTTTAAAAGTTAAAAAACAACAATAATCTGTTTGTAACAAATCAATAGCCAAAAATCGTTAATACAACATAATCGGCAAAAAGTGAGACGCTGCAAAACTATCTGAACAGTATACTTGACTACAAAGAGGGAATGGATTGTGTGTAAAACGAATGGGAGCAGATGCTAATTTCCTATAAACAATTGTGTATCTAAAACGACAGGCGATAGCGCCGATAGTATTGCGGAATTTCGCAACTGGTTGAAAGGTAATTTGGTGTAAAAATAACTAGTGGTCCAACAGAATGACACAGACTTTTCCGTATTAGTTTTCTATTTCTTTTGGTCTCTGCTAGCTATTGGAACTTGCTACATATTATTGTCTGCTGCCATCTATCGCCGTCCAAAGTACATTCGTTTGAAAATGTCTCAATTTTTCGTTTTTCTAACAGTAAAATGACAATATTATTTGAAGAATATTAATGAACAGAAAAACCTCGTCGTAAATGGCAATTTTCTTTCATACATTTGGAGCGGTTTTTAAGAAAATGACGCCGAAGCACTACCGTAAAATCGAAATTTGAAGCATATTTTCACAGTAAATGTTTGAGTTTCCGACCCATTTCGCCCACTCCGATGCGTGATAGAGGAGATGTAAGCGCAAGTCGTTGCGCTGACGCAGCATCAGATGAGCGCGATGCCGCGTCCCGCAGGGGCCTGCTGCGTCGAGCCGTAGAATGGGCAAGCCCCTGCGGAGGAGGCCAATGCAACGCGTTGGGCGCAAGTGTATTCTCAAGATGTCAGCGCCGCACTACCATCCGGGTCCTTCCGCACTTGTCTTCTTATTATGTGTCTCTAATCGCCTTTATATTATACTTCGTAATGATACTGCACTTAAATTATGTTGCATAGCAGCATCTTAGAGTTTTCAATGACATAATCACTACTAGCCGCAAGTGCCAATTGTATTACTTCTTCGACAACAGCGCACTTAAGAAATTATAAATGCAACATTTCTTAGTATTAGTTTTTAACGTTCCATCTTTGACTTGAATGGAGAGTCTTGTATTGCCTCGTCCTGCTTTCTGATTATTCTGCAAATTGCACATTTTTTTGTGGATGGAGAAAGTACATTTAACTTTCAACGCACTCCGTTTTTTATAAAAGATCAGATCTTTTAAGGATGTACCTGAAACTCTGTCCTTAAATACAAAAATGTTTTTCCTTCACGTTTAATATTTTGTCTTGAGAAGAAATTGAGGTTTTACAACCATTATAGTTACTATTGACTTTCACAACCCCGAAATCCCTGTACAGTAATTGAGTAACTGCGAGTGCACTTCGTGAAAATTCTTCCCTCACGATTAGTCCACTTCACGTGCACCAATCCAGACATGAAGTGTTATTCGACGCGTCACGGTCTCCTGGGGGGAACTAATAATTTGTTTTCGAATCCGGCTAGAAGACTAAGAAATTTCCAAAAACGTTTATGCGTGTTTTAGCACTCCAGTACTAAAAGGAATCCATAATTTGTTTCCACGGCAATGTCAACACTGATTGTTAGCATCTCTAAAGTGACAAGCGAATCGTGCGGCAGATTTAATTTCATTTTTATTCCTATTATCGTATTTTTTTTTAAATATGCAAAACCTGCAAGTGAATACGTAGAAATTCAAACTTTGAATAATGCAACAGAAGTATATTTACGTTCTTTCGTCCGCCTTCTCGCATTTAGATTCTCAAGAATACAAGTTTAAATTTTCAAATGAATTTGACTAACAACTTATTAAACTTAACTAATAGATTATTCACAGAAACATACAAAACATGCGCCTTTTAATATTCATCTCAAAAACACAAACGTGTCATTCCACGACAAAATCGCACACTCACAAAACATCACAACTTCTTTGCGACTGCAAACATTTTTCTACTCCCGCCTCTTTCAGAAATATTACCAATATTTTTGAAGAAGTTTGCGCACGCTAATGTTTAAAACTTTTCTGCGCAAATATCGTTTCTTCACAAAATTCAAATTACACGAAAATTAAACTTAAAGAGATGTTATTTAATGTTCTCTAAATATAATTTTGGAAAAATTTAAAATATATTTAATGTTTAAATGCTAATTTCCACATTTGGCCGTCACTTAAATTAATTAAAAAAACTATTCATGGATTTCTACACTAATTTTGTATAGAGAAAAGTTAAAATAAACATTCTCTACAAACCGTTAGTAGAAGTATGTATTCGCTTAAAAATATAGCTTCGTTTGCATAATGTGTATTCGAGAACAGAGGTGACAGAGAGCAGAAATTACACGTGCGGTGGTGAACACGTTCGTTGTGGCGGAACCAATTCGCACGTACCAACAGAAGGGCGATTGCGCCCTTTCGCAGCTCGCTCCCTGCAGTCGACCTCTCCCCCTCCCCGCGCTGTCCGCGTGCCACCAGCGGCTGCCGCCCGCTGCCCGCCGTCGCAGGCCCCCAACTGTTAGCCCACGCTGATTGATCTGGCGGAGAAGTCAGTCGCGAGGACTCGCACCAAAATAGAGCTTTACTACACGGCCGACGACATGAGGTTGCTGGATTTGAAAGTTCTTAGTTACGGAGTTACCGAAATGGCATCCATTACGATATCCAATTATATATTTTTTAAGTTACATTCCCCTAAATTAGGCTATTATGTTAACTTCTAAAACATAATTCGAAGATTGCATTAATCAGTAAAAGCAAAAGTACATGTTTAAGTCTATGTAGTAATAGGACACATTTTATCATAAGCCTCACACATTATAGTGTCTTCTTGTTCCCTGAAATTATTACAATCAATGTACACAATGTAACACTATCAATAAGTTTTTTTTCTGTTTCCTTCCTGTACTATAGTACACTATAGTATAAGGAGGAAAAGTATTAAAATCATTTCAATAAAATGGAATTGAAATTAAATTGAATTGAATATGATCTCGAATATGGACGTCAAACCCGAGCTTAAGATTCTTCTTATCTGTTACTCCGTATATGCGTCAGGATTATGGACAAGTAGTGCTGCTCCGACGATGGTTGATTGGTGCAGTTGGGGAGGACACATAATTTGCATTTTCTTTTCTCAACACGAATAGTAAATTTATAATGAAGTAAATTGCTTGAGAAATTCTGCATGTTCATTCTAAATTGATAATATGATGTTATCTGTCAGTGTTTTGTGACTTCATAACTTCACGAATTGATAATTGAAGACCATACGATAAAAATAGAATGAAGAAATTTATTCAAAATCCATTATTTCTGTATATAGCCGTATATTTCTGTGTCGCCGAATTGGTAAATCCCATTAATCCACATCTTTCGCTTCCATACGGTGAAGAAAAAATATCTTTCGTGTCTCGTCTCCCTGACGAGGAGGTGGCCTCAGGGCAAATGTCGCTTCTCCTCCCACTCCGCGCAGCGTCAATCGCGTGAAACGCCTTCCTCCCTCAGCCCAGCCCCATTCCGGCTTGGAACCGCCTGCCCTATTTTCGACCTCCCCTTGGAGGAAGCCGTCACGAGATGAACCGCGAAATTGCAGGGGGAATCGATGACAGCTGTTCTGCCTCTAAACCTGTCAAGGTCCCCTAAAAACACTTTGGCTCTGCTTGAAATTATAAATCCTAATTCGTAGTATGACATATTGAAAAAGTGTGAATATTAAGATGAAATATCTGCATGATATACAATCATGACCTGCGCAAAAAAACGTTACAAAACATAAGATATCTATGAAAAGGGAACCTCATGTCAGATGATACAAATCGTTTGCTTTATGACTCATCTGCCACGGAAAACATTTTCAATTGCAACTGCTCTTTTAATCAGTTTAGTTTAGTTTTCGGTTTGAAAAATACTGCACTTTTCTGCAAATGAAGACAGAAGCAAGGTGGAGCAAATCATTTTTAATGCTTCTTCTTTAGAATGAATTTTCTATTCGAGATAAAATAGGAGTTACTCGGAATAAAAAGTAATTGTCATAATAATTATAATACAACTAATAATAATTAAGATAAAATTAACTCATTCAAAAAATTTCCATAAATTTATTGTAATGAATTGAATTTGTAAATATAAACTAAATAATAAAATGAAAACACAGTTTCTTATTACATTGAAAGTTAGATGCAATAAAAAACTGGCAATGCCATTCTTACCACTGAAGATCAATTTACAAAGCAAAATTTTATTTTAACAAATGCAATATGTATATATATACAGTGAATGAAGCTGTCCATGAATTAAGATCTCTTTTTGTGATTCAAGGTGACACAGGGCACGTAGGTTCTGTATTGACCCCCGTAATTCCGTCATCCTCTCAGGCCATTGCCGGCTAATATGCCTGGCCGCTAATTCCCACATTGTGGAGCCCCGCAGCCCTAATGCGTCTGAATGATGCCTCCGCGGGGTCGATATCCCCCCACCGTCTCCGCCAGCCCTGCTGCTTCTGTCGCCTACGTAGCCGCCCGCCCATCCTCCTGCCCCCACCCCCCCACCCGCTTCCGTCGCCCTCGTTTGCCTCACTATTCCTTCTGATATGCGTCGATGCGATATCGTCGATCCCGCCAGCCTGCAGCGACTCTGACTGGGAGGTCCTACAGTTTGAGTTCTGATGATGTCAGATTTTTAAGACTAGTTAGGTTGAATTCACCCCGCTGCTCTGATTGGTTGATGCCAGTGATTCTTTCAATTTACCTCGGCGAATATTGTAGCAATACCCTAAAAGAAGACCATGGACCGGGCCTGATCATTCCTTCATCGTACCTTTCTCCCTTACTCTTAATCTCACTATCCTACCCCATACTACGCTGAGAGACCAGTCGGGGGCTTGTCCCGTCTGGGGCGGTGACTCACAGGTGGGACAAACCTGGACAGGGAAACCTCCCGCAAGCATTCCTACATATCGTCCCCGGACCTCACTATCGGCTAGCTCGTGAACACTGTCACCTCTCGGTATTTTAAAACTAATGATGCTAAAACAATGAATACTTTCTCGCCCGTACTTTCAGACAAATTAAACCAAAAACGTTATTTCAAAATTATTCTGTAAGGAATATATTTTATTAAGGGAAAATATTTATCTTAAATATTTTACTTGTAGAAAAACGCGAAAATTTTGAAGTGTTCAAATTTTCGAAAAATTATTGTTTTTTAATGATCATGGAATCTGCACCATTCTCTTAAACGTTATTCACACTATACCGCAATAAAACGTAATCAATAAAGTATTTGAGCAACTTTTTGAAAATTCGTAAAATGTTCCTAGGGCTGCATGTATAGTACCCTCCCAAAAATAAAATATCACTTGCAAAGTCAAGGGGGTGCAACATTAGCCAGATCGATTGGGGAATATCAATTTTAGAGAAATCGGTTGAGCGATTTAGCCGAGACGGATGGACAGACGTTTTGCCGTCATTCGTTTTTGAGTATAATGAATCCACAAAACAAGGTTTCAGGCTTCACCACATGATGGAGGATTTTGTTTTATAAATTTAGCAGCTATATTTATTCACATTTTCCTTACGATTCCCCTGTAATAAGAGTTTTTTGCCGAAAATGCACCGATTTTTCGCGCATTACATAACTTTGTCTCTACTTCGTAGCTAGGAAGTAAAAAACATACTATAATAATGCGAATACGAATATAGCAATCAACTTACACGGAAACATGAAACAAACAATCAGCCAATCGTCAGTCCCACCAACATTGCAATCCCAGCCACCCTCGTCACCTTCACCGCCTCCATTGTTCTCGACGCGTCAACGCGTCCTCCACTCCACCTCTGTCCTCCTTGCACGAGCCCCGTTGCAATTCCATCGCAGCACCCCTCCCTCTCTTGCTTCTGTTGTCAACATTACCCTTCACTACTAACCTCTTTTGTCCTCCCCTCTCCCTTCTGCCCCGCTTCGGCTCTTCGCGATGTGTCTCCTCAGATTGTGCCAGACAGCGACCTGCAACATTACCTAGGCTTTACTGCCAGATCTCCAGTCGCTATTAAACGTTCGGTTCCCGCATCTTCGTGTGGAAGATAATTGGGGTAGATATTCAAATCGACAGAGAAAATCCTCTCTTCCTAGCGCAAATTTTAAACTTGCATTTCCCATTGTTTTTAATCACGTGTAATAGAAAATAATTGATACGTAGATGAACATTTTAACGTAGGTTTCAGACACAGTGACAGTATGTCATACTAGTTGAGAAACTCATTGAAAACATGAAGATAAACCAAACTATTTTCCAATGAAATAAGTACCATAATTTAGAACACTCAAATACGAATGTACCAATCAGTGTACAAATTGTATGGAATTTTGGTTTTATTACTTGTTTCTAATTTCAAAATAATATGTTCGTGTTATAATGTCATGTTAGGAGTACCTTACGCAAACATAAATGAGTGTTGTAAATTTCTTGAGTTGAACTGCCCGTAGTACGGAGAAAGTTATGTAATTCTGCGCGAAAACTGGAAATTGTCGGAAGTAATACAAGGCACGTATTACAAGGCAAAAAAACTATATAAATACAGATGCTGAATTAGAGAAATTCCTGTATCGCGTGTATCAAGGTTTTGCGGGTCCTTGATATCGAAAAACCGAAAACGGCCAAACGTCTGTCTGTTCGTCTGTGATTAACACTAGGGGCATAACTGTTCAGCCGATTTTCTCCAAAATTGATATTCCTCAATTGATCTGGCTGATGTTGCGGCCCCTTGAATTTTAAAGCAATATTTTGTTATTTTGGGGTACTTTACATAAAGCCTCTGTAACATTTTTAAAAAATCCTCCAAGTTTTCAAACAAATGGCTCCATGCTTTTTGATTACATTTTGTTATTGAATAGTGTGAAGGATGTTTAAGAGAACAGTGTATGTGTCATGTTCTTTAAAAACCCTAATTTTTTGAAAATTCAAAAGTTCAAAAATTTCTCAGTGCGTTCCTTCAACTAATATATTAAAGATTGCTATTATATTAATGATAATGATATTTTCCCCTGTGAAATTTGTTTCCTAAAGAGAGATTTTTAAATATGGTCATGTACAATGTTTCGAAAATTTGAGTACATTTCGTGAATATACGGGCGTGAAACTATGTGCTACGTATTTCAGCACCACTAGTTTTATATTGTGTAAAGAGATCTGCTAATGTGAATAAACAGCTATTGTTGTGGTATGTGTTGTGTTTAATAAAATGCTATGATTAATTTTGCCTATTTCTGTGTTTTTTCAGGTGAGTACCCAGGAACATCAGTCGCAAGAGAGCTTTTAATTTGGTTCAGTGAGTGCTTGTAATACATAGTTTAAGAATATTGTACAATTATTATTATAAATGTAGTAAAATGTACATAATAAATGTGTCATTATAATATTTATTATTTGGTACTGCGAAACTTGCCTTGTCAATATATTTATTTAGATAGTATTAGATATCTTTAGTTAGTGTCTATTAATGGTCAGAATTTGGCAGAAATAGATGTGACGCAAGGCATTTTGCAAGGTGTTTTGCTAAGCCCGATCCTATTTTCTACACTGCTACACGACATTACTATGTTCTTTACACAAAACGGACATGAAAAAATCGAAGAAAAAATAGAAATGTTAATTTTCGCTAATGATATAATAATACTTTCATTCATTATCGCCTTGCAATATAAAATGAACACTCTCTCCAGATACTACGGTATAAACCATCCGGGCTTCAACGAGAAAAAAAACACAACCGCTTATCTATAACAAGGTGATGGACAGAAAAAAGAGATCTAAAATATAGAGAACACGCAATAAATCAAGTTAATTCATATACGTATTTAGGGGTAACATATATCAGCTCAAGATTATTTGCAGCTACTAATTGCTGATAAATTTGCAGATTGGTAATCTAGACTATAATTAATGAACTCTGTGAACTCTGTCTTCGTGTACGCTTCACGGAATTGGGGACTGCGACACCTAAATGTAGCAAGCAAACTTCAAACAGAATTTTTTTATATTAATGTTAGAACTACCGAAATGCACTCCTAGGTACGTGGTTAGAATGGAGACAGGTTCGGCTCCATTAAATACTAATTCTGAAGAGGGCAATGCTGTAGTTTTACTAAATTGATGCAAATATCCCAAAACGATGTTATGTACTATTAAACAAATTATATAATACATCTGAAAGTGCTTAGTACAAAATATAACTGGTTTACTATTCTGAAAATTAATAATCTACTAGAGTCAAGTGATATTGAAACTATTTTTTACGTATTTGCAATCTGAAAACAAATAATGTCTTTCGGAAGGATAGAAAGAGAGCAGCGTATTAATCATCCAGCCTAATCTACAAATTAAGAAAACATATAGAATTCCCTTAATGTTAAACATATTTATACTCAAAAATATCATTATCACAATCCATACAATGACATAAGTTACTCTAGCTGGTTTAAATAATAAAACTCAAATTCAAAAACATAACCTACAAACTATTGAAACTAAAAATATTTCAAGCAATTTCAATAACTAGGAAACAATAGAACACGTTAAAAAGCTCTGTTTAATTTACGAACCATTAAAAAACATTATGGTAAAAAACAAAACATCCTGAAACTATTGACGGTGAATGACTTCAATAATTTTACGTTTTTTTTTCATTTCCTTAAATCTTGTTTTAATTTACTGTCATTTTCTTTGTCTGAACGATCTTGCTTTATGTGAAACTAATGAAATTGAATATCAGATTATATTTGATATTGCTGTGAATGTGAATGTTATAAATATTTGAACATGTTAAAATGTTTATCGAAAGAAAATAATAAATTAATATTTAATTTAGAAGCGTTAGAGGAAGATGGGGAATATTTTGTTTGTGTGAATAATTTGAAGTAGTCTTTGATGGTAGAATACTTATAAAAGTCGTGGTTTTTGAAAACTCCCTGTAACACATGATAATGAGAGTCTTGAAATCTATACTTTCTCGAATCATTTCTAACTGCTCAGCTAAACATGCCAAAGTGTCAACCAGCAACAATTTATTTCCACTCCGAGATGCGAACTCAGATCCTTAAAGTTAACTAGGCGTCACCCATAACACTGCGCCACAGAAGCTTCGTATAGTAGCAACCTTGTAGATCGAGAAATAATAATATTGGAAACCGTTAGGAATACCACGGTAAACGAAAAACCAAGTTGGTCATATGGGTAATACCTATAATATATTTAAATTTCATGATGATAGGTTAAATAGTATTTAGTTAAATCAGTTCATAGAGTCTGGCTCTTCAGACACAGACAATTGATTTGACGTAACATACGTGCTAGAAATCGAATTAAAGAGTTGAAAAAAATGTTTAGAAATTGAAAATTCAAAATCACATCCGGTTTATTTATCTGTATTTATTGAATTTGTGAGTAGATGTTCTTTTAGATACTTTTAACTAAAGGTTCTGGAATTCTCATATCTTCTGCAATAACACATTCATCTAATTAAAATCCCGGTGCGAGGCTCCAACGGGCGAGCTTCTGGTCCATGCTTCAGTTCTAGCATTCAGGAGCAGAAAAAATCGAGACCTTGCGAAAAAATTCCCTCTGAGTGACAAACGAAGGCAGCTGAAAAGAGAATAAGGCATAATTGAAAAGCTAGTCCAGAGTAAAGAGACTAGAAAATTAGTGCGAAAAAGTCTGGGCAAATATATAGCAACGCTAATTACTTTGTTTACCATACGTTGCTTCACGCGAGGAAAAGCTTTAATAAAAACATTATATGAGGGATTTGAGAAAATAGCCATTTTAGAGGTTGCATAAATTTTACACTATAATTAAGCGGAATTTGCTCGTTTTATCAAAAACTTCACATGACCTTTTTTAGATATATGATTTTTTTACAAAATGTTGTTTAAAGCAAAAATCGTTACCTCCATTTTTTAGTTTTGAAATGTTCACTCTTTGGCATTTTCAAAAAATACGGAAGAAAAGTTGAAAATGGAACTAGCACCTTATTTTTCACCGAAGCAGTACTTCGTAAAGCGAGAAAGTAAAACACATCAAGTTGAAAGGTTGACTTTTTTAACACTTTCACTGTTATGGTGTTTAGCTTACCCATTTCTTACCAATTCAATTACAAACCCAAGTAATTTTAGTGAAATATTGACAATAAATTTTTATCCAAAGATAGAAAAAATAGTTTTTGAAAAATATTTTGATTCTTGGTTAAAGCTGGACCAATATATATATATCCGACGTTACGAGTTTTCCGGATGTGTACTGATAGCTTTTTAAAGAAATGTCGGTATTTGTTTAATTAGTGTCCACTAATTTTGATTGATATGGAATCTGATATCAAACTTATGCATGAATGTGTAAAAAGCAAATGAAATTCAAATGTTTTCACATTTTGTTACATTCCAAAAATTCCAACTTTCGACCTCCGTCAGGAGGTCCTTCCAACGCAGTGCTGACCACGTGGGCCGTGATGCACATCGGCGCTACGGTGCTGGCGACGAGTTAATTCTGTAATATCTGACTGAATAGAGGTTTGACTGAATTGAGAGCCCTACATATTTTGTTACCTTAACAGCAGCTAATTGCATATTGTTCTTTTTCAATGGAGAATGCATTTGCTGATTTGAAATGCAAAAATATATTGAAACTGTTTTTCCTTCGTGATTTATTGATGATTTGACAACCAATAATTTTAGTCTACGTGTATAGCAGGAATCATATGGTATCATTAAGACAAACAGGATCTTAAACATAAAGTTGATAATTTGAGCTGAGTAGATTGTTTCGTGGAAAGAGATTTAGGTGTTTGCCTAGGAACTGCAAAGCCAAGTGCTTTTTTTCTAACAAAGCTTACTATTGTAGAGTCTTTATTTAAAGTACCCTCCAAAATCAAATTATCCGTATGACACGTCCAAAGCTTTGAGTTCGGTCAGAGGGAAGGAGGAATATATTTTAAAGAAAGTTGGCTGTACGGTTCACCCGTCAGCGTTTACCACCTTAGAACAAACAGACGTTTAACCATTAATCGATTTTTTGGTAACAAATAGGATACTGGCTACAATAAGGGATAAGAGGAAGTAATTTACTATATAGAGGAAGGGGATTTATCTACTTTTTCGTTACCAAGGCCCGACAGTGAGAGCTTTTTTCGAAAATTTGCCGATTTCCGGCACACGACAACATCTTTTCTCCTAAAATAAGCATTGATGAGAAAGTAATTAAACAATACGATGAAAATTAAGGAAAGGAAATGATTCGTTAAAAAGAATCATTCACAAGTGTCCTTAGAAAAACTAACAAACTTTAAATATTTTGGATATATTAAACCGGACGTATTATTGAGAATGATATTCAAAAGAAGATAGGTAGTTTTTATATTTATTAAATAAAATAATTGATTGCAATTCAATTTTTCATTTGGTAATTGAAGCCGCATCAACAAGAAATTTATTAGCATGTTAATTAATGAAATGCATGCTTAGCATTCACGATGTAAACGGGGTACTTTTACATTTAGCTTAATTAGTTAAATAATTTTCTTTGTAATTAAATAAAGTGAGAGCACATAATTTTTAATCATTCAACTTAATCACTCACATGTAGTTTCTTTAATTTTATCAGATTATTATTACAAAATATCAAACCTCTGGTTAAGACATGAATTAATGACATTTTGTATATGTTCGTGCTTAATCAAAATACCTTAACCAAAATACCAAAAAACCTTTGCATTTATTGCGATTATTATCAAATGGACGATAGTAGTTCGGAAATTGGTACGATACCTTCATAAGAGTGTAACAACAGTTGAATTTTTTTACCAGAATTGTGATAAATCGCAATATCTTCTCATGTAGTTGTTTGAGATACGTAAATACGCAATTTTAAAATAAATATTCCGTAACCCCGACTCATGATTTGGGCGGCATTCATTTAATGGCAATACTGCAAGTGATTAGTTTTATACAGAAGTTTTTTGCGCCATTTTATGGTGCCATAATGAAATTTGGTCGTTCCCTAATCTGCCGGGAAGCTCCGAACGTTGCAAAAATGGCATACAATATTTTTTGGTCCATAAAAATTGTTTTTAAAATCACATACTACCCTAACATTAACACTTTTATTTGTACATAATATATTTTGCAAAATGATAACAAAAAGTCACATAGATTACCAATTTCAATATCAAAACAGATATTGTAGAGGCGTCAAAATAGCCCGCGTGCCTTGATAGAAAAATATAAATGTTTATTCATATAATATATATTTATTAAATAAAAATAGTTGTAATGTGATTGACGATTGTATTTCCTGAACACAAAATACAAACGCTTTCAACGAATACTATAGATAAAATAAAATAGTAAACATTGAATTGCGATTACGCAAAATTGGAAAGAAATGGATAAAATACCACATAGCAATTGAGAAGTCCCAAAATTCCGGTCGTCAACGATTCTTCTAATCAAAAGACAAAAAAGGAGACAATAACAAACGTGCGATGTAAATAACCAAGTGCACCATAAAAATACTCTGAGCAAGTTTCATGTGTACACAGCCAATATAAAAACTCTCCCAAATTACTTCCGCCGTGCAATATCATGAGTAAATCGCCTTGGGGGAGAGGAGCGGCTGAAAGGGCTGGCGAGGGCGGCGCGCGGATCCCTGCGGCTTCCAGGGGGCTGTTTACGGGTCGGCGTAGCAGGCGCGTCGCGTCGCGTCGCGTCTCATGCAGCGAATAAACCTCCCATCCGGGGAGATCCGTTACGATCCGGCGGCGCGGGCGCGGGTAGGGCGCGCGGGGCGGCGCAGCAGACGATGCGAAGCGGACTCGCAGGGGCGCAGACGGGCAGGCTGCGCAGGCAGATGGAATGGAGAAGGTGGGCAGGGAAGGATGACAGGAGGCGCAAGCGGGGGAAGTGGTGGAAGATATGGTTGGCGGAGTCGGCGCGGGTGACGTGTGTGCGAGCAAGAGGAGCGAGGGAAGTGGTATTGTGGGCGGCGAAGCTGCGGTGGCATAGGCCTCGCGTGGGCGGCAGGTGAGAGTGGGCGGAGGGTGGGCGTCGGCGGTCGGTGGGGTGTGGGCGACAGGTTCGTGTGAGGGACGTTGGGTGAGGGCAGTGGATGAGCTTAGGTAATGGGTGGGCATGGGCGACAGACGCGTATATGTGACGAGCGAGTTTGGACGATGTTTGGGCGCAGGCGGAGGTCACACCTGGCGGGTGGGTGAGGTTGACGGATGGGTGTGAGTACTATATAAAATGACGCAATGAAGCAGATTTTTGTCACCCACAGTTTTTAAATTTTTACTATCTTCCATTTTTCATTAAAATGCTTAAATTTATTTATATTTTAATGTTTTTATCCACTTTTATTCAAAATATCATTTTACGCATTGAGGTCTATTTTAAAAACATAGAGCACATATTTCAAAATATATCATTTTTTAACATTCATACGTTGTTTTTAACATTTTATACGTCATTGTAACAATACATAACAAAATACCATTTTCACATATATTTAACGAATTCAACATTAGACAACATTTTCTCAATTTTGAAATTTTAATTATTTTATAACTAGACCACATAATAGTCAATTTTACCATTTCATTGATCATTTCATGCATTTAATCATTAGCATATCGATTAGGAAAAATTACACTACACATTTGAACTCATTTATCAATTTTTAGATCCAATGCGACATTCTTATTTCCGTATTTTGTATTTACGAGTCTTATATCAGCAATATGACATTCACGATCATCCACAAATTCAGTTATTTTTTTATGAATTTTAACATGCTGTTCAGTTTCGTTACTAACTGTTCGTTGTAACCAAGCTACATAAAAGAAATAACTGAATTAATGGAAAATTGTGAATATTCTGCTGATATCAGAAAGTACAATTACTGAATGAAAATATGATATAGAAATTATTAAATGAAAATATTGTCTAGGAATTATTCATTGAAAGTATGGTTTAGGAATTATTGAATTATATGGTTGATTGATATTATAGCATGATAAATATGGTATAACCTATTATCATTTTCATCGTGTATTATTCATATGGTTGTAGCTTCTAGTGAATTAGCAATGCAAAAATTAGCAAATTATGGATATTATTCTGAAAATGGTGACGCCGTTCTTAAATTTCATATACTCATTTAATTCAAATTCAAATTTTGAGGGAATATTTTACATCCTGATAATATTATATTGACTAAACATGGTGTCCAATGTCAATGTAATAAACATAAGTGTGCCAATAAATTTGATGGAAAAGGTGGAATATAAGCACATGCTAAATGTTCTAATGTGTAAAATTTTCCATTAGAAATCCATATTGATTTAGATGAACATTGGTATAATAATAGAGATGAAAATACACGACAAGGCCAAACAAAATTATTTTCTGTTTTATTTCGTGAGATTGGACATGGATTAGATACAGAAGGTGCAAATAATCTTCTTCTTTCTTCTTCTTCTTCTTCTTCTTCTCCTTCTTCTTCTTTTCCTCGACTTTTCCTCCTTAGGAGTTTGCCGTTTTCACCCTCCACATCTCTCTGTCCTCTCAATATCCTCGTTTGAGGCCTCTATCCTCTATAGCTTTCTGGATGTATTTTGCCCACTCTAAAACGGGTATTCCCCTCTTAGGTGGTTGCCACTTCAAGATCTTCCAGACATTCTCTGAAATAATGGAAATGCGATAATGTACGCTTATTATCGCTAATGCCCATGCATATTTTGAAAATACATAAAAAAATATTAACATATTAGCATATCCGTTATTTATTTTTGATATACCTATTTATTGTTTTGACTTCATTTCTACTAAATCTGCTTGCCATAACTCATTCCTAATTTTACAACTTAACGTCGTGCAAAATGTTTTCTCATAGTTTCATTTCGTCGATAATAGTATCTTGAATATTTAGTTTGTTTACAAATCTACTTTTTTCTTTCCTCAAACTAAATATACCAACTATCCTATATTTGCCATTTTCTGTTGTTTTAGTGTTAATTTGAAACGTATCAGTATTTTTTTATTTTTCAAATAATAAGTATCCATTTAAATAATCTATATTGGTAAATGAATTATTGCTTGAATGAAAAATGGAAGAGAAAAGGCTAGATTTTAAATATGTTTACGGATTCGCAAAAATATTTTTTAATCTCTTTTATTGAATGGTAATGGTTGCGTTAATTCATATCCATTTTCTTCACCTTCTTTCGATATAACAAAAATATAAATATATTTATATATTTAAAATGTCAATCACCAAATAATAAAATAAGAGATTATTGTGATATAAAACGCAATATATTATTTAACTGATTCATCGTTACAACATCATCGATTCCACCTACTTAACGTGTTAATCTATTGGGAAAATTATAATTTCATGACGTACCAATGATAGGTAAAGATGTGTTCCAACTTCTTCAATAAGTTTTCTCATATCATTCCTTAATTGTTCTATGTTAGCATTATTTAGACCATATATCGTGTGGCATTTATTATATTTAAAATTTATGACCTTTTATATTTCATAGATATAATTTTTATACAAATACATACAAATGGAAACAAATAAATTCATTAAACTTTGAATTCTTTCATCATTATAATATATTTGATGAGCTCCACGATAATTGACTAATTGTAATAGGGGATGTCCACAAAATGAATCAAAAATGTTAAAGTAATATATTGATTGAGTTCCACTATTTTTAGATGCACCCATATTCACAACACACTATTCATTTGTATGTAATATTTTGGGACATTCATCAGTGATAAATACGTCTCGACAATTTGGTATTTATAATATTTAACACATTGCATTCTATAATAATTACTGAGTGGGTATGGGTATTGATTTATTAATGTTGTAAATATAAAAATGGAATTCATTTTCTTTTTTTAAGCCCTGTTCTATTTTTCATGTTCTAATCATGACGTTTCATTTCGTGTAATTCAGATTTACTTTTTATTTGAGTCAACTCCATTTTAAATAGCTTTCGCACCACTTATTAATAATGGTGATACTACAGATAATAATGCACCGATAAATTCACTATATTTTCTGGATTGTTATTTTTTTATTTGTGGACATGATATATTTAAAATATAGCAGATCCTTTCTTTATACTTCCATTTTTATCTTTTATATTTTAGATGTTAAAATACCATCATAATTAATATTCCTAACAGCACATGGTGATAACGTAAATATTAAAGATTTCGCTCCCGACATTTATTCGTATTTTTTTAAAAAAATATGTGTTTAAATTGTCCATTCAGGTTCTGGTGATTTTTTTTACCAAACTTGGTTCCAGTGACTGCTACTGAATTTTTCCAAAAATCTAAAAGGTATGTGGTATACTATGTAAAAAATCGAATGAGATATGGAATTCCTTTTGAATTTTGAGTAACAACATGTTGAAATTTACCTGTTAACATCTTTATGATACTTACTTTTTCGTTGTATAATTATCATTTCCAGCTTTTGCTCAATCGTGTATCACTAATAATCTATCTAGCATATTCTGTACATCATTCATCCAAACATATTCAACAGGTTTTTCGTATATTTTTTAATAACACCCATTCCAGTAACTCATTTTTTTATTCAATTCATAATTCTTTGAATTTTTATTCCATTTTTTCCCAACTTTTAATCGAACTTGATTAGTATCCGGATCATAATCTTTAAATACGAGGTATGTTTTAATTGCAATGTTTTTATAATTTTCTAAATCTTCATCTATGTATTCAATATTTGATAATAATTTATTTGTAAAGAGACCTAATAACACAGTGCGATAACTAATTATGACAGAACAAAAATATGTGATTGTTATGTAGTTCTGTGCCCTGATATGCAATAGTGAAAATCGTTTTTTGCTATGACCTAACCTTTCTTCTGGAAACAATTTTATCTGCGATCAGCTGCGTTATTTATGTTGTCGCGGCGCTTATCACATTCTTTTATTTTAGGAATATTATTGTGATTAGAGGGGGGTGAGCTAAGCATATGGGTTCATTTGATGCTAAGGAAGTTCCATTTGCATCCAGAAATCCACATAGAGATCACACAAATCTTAAAGGGTGTAAATCTGCTAACGTGAAGAATATTACTTCTGTTTAATGAAAGTAAGAGGAATTTAAAGTAAATCAAAACTCATCGTTCACACAATTTTCACATACACAAAATTGGAATCTGTAAGCCCAGTTCTGCTTTCTGATTCTCTCCAAATTTCAAAACCTCCAACAGAATAAACACTTAGTTCGTATATTGTAATAACATAAATGGTCTGCTTAAAAATGTCGGATGATTCACAACCGGAAGATATGGTGCGTATTTATATATTCCCCAAAGAGTAATCTCAAAGCCATTCTCTTACATAACCGAAATGAGAAACCTTCGATACCCGTGGCCCTTTCCGTTCAGTTAAAGGAAAACTATGAGAGCACAAGGCTACTCTTGAAGTATACTGGCTATTTGAATTACAAAATGGAATATATGTTGTCATCTCAGAGTTATGGGACATCTTCTAGGAATGCAGACTGCTTACACAATATATTCCTGTTTCTTGTGCCACTGGGATAGTAGGACAAGGAAAGAACAGGTAGTCAAAGAGAGATCTTAGAGAGAAATTATGACCTGGTGAATAAAGGACGAGTTCATGGGTCATAACAACATAATTGACATACATTTTTAAATTCATCACATTTCATACCGCCACCTACAAATTCATGATAAATACTATTAAGAATAAGGCTATCTTGTCTAAATATATTTTTTTAAATATTTACCTCTAAACAATTTCTTAGGATTTTTAATATATTGTAAATACCAACAACCAATATCATTAGGTGTACCACGGGTAAAATAGTATTCTAGTATAAAATCTTAATTTTCTAACACGTAATCATCGAATAATACTAATGAATGTTCTTCACAATCAAGTGGTAATAGATCATCTTAATGACTTATAAATGTAATAATATCATTTTCAAGCTTATTACACATATTCATAAACATCTGATATTTATCTTGTTCAAAAGATTTTGAATATATATATATATATATATATATATATATATATATATATATATATATATATATATATATATTGCGATTAATTGATATACATGATTACATATATTGACATACATGATTAATTTTATCACAATTTCACCATCCTGGATTCATAATATAAGTATCAAACAATAAAAATGTTTTATGACATCTACTAGGTCCTATAATAGCACATCAAATTGTAGACGCAAATAATTTTCCATATTTTATTTTTATTCCTTTATTTTTAATAGTATTTTTGGATCCCTATCTTTTTTTACTCATTCAAATGAGTATAAGATTGAAGCTAAGTTGATCTTCAGTATTACGTAAAACACTGATAATAATTATTCTATTATAATTAATCTACTGCTGCTGTGTTGGATTCTATTCTAAATTTTTAACACCTAATGTAACCTCAAATAATAAGAAATTACATTATGAAATTAAAAAAAAATAACACATATTCTCACCATTCTTTCAGAACAATACAATGTTATTAATTTAGAAAATTATATACAATCAGAAGCACCGATTAAATCAACAAACATTAGTACTAAACTTAATTGTATTCTTAGTAAAATGGAAATTAGAAGTGCATTTAAATTAAATTTTAATCCTGTAGATTCTAATGTTTTTTATTAGATTTTCAAAATCAAATAGTTAAAAAAATGAAACTACTATTTTTAATAATATTCTTAAATTCAATCCGTATGATACAATTGATGTACATTTTAAATATGCTGATGGGATGATTCTAAAAGAAAATTAGGAATTTCATAGAGATACAAAGATTCTATTATCGTTAAAACTCAACTCAATTATTTGTACCTGCTTGTCATAAAATACGTCTTTATGTTTAAATTGGAGATTAACACAATAATGAAAACAATTTTAATGGTGTTATGGTCACTTTTATTTTAGAATTTAATCAATAATCTATTGTTATTTATAATCTATTGTTGTTTATAAATGGAGATAATTGAAAGTATCAATGACTATCGTGTCCTGCTACTGATTGTATTAAGAATAATATTGGAGACTGTAATAAAACGACAGATATTTATGTGAATGTAGGAGATGGTTCGATGATTTTTGAATAAGTGTAATTATATATCAATTATCAAAATATTAATCATAATTAATCTGATTATCTGATGATCGGTAAATCAAATGTTAAACTGATAAATAATTTTGTACCTTGTTTATTTGCATCTATTAGCATTAAAAAAGAGGTCAATATATATTTAGGTTAGATTACTCTGAAATTGCGGGAATTGTTTTCTAAAAAAGCACTTTTTCAATAACTGAATTAACTCCATTGCCTGGAGATGATTAATCCTACATTGAAAACGAAAGATGATGAGGTTTTGTATCCATTTGTGAATATTGTGAATATTTTTTTAAAGATCTGAAGGAAATTACTAGAAAAGGTTATTTTACGATTTCATTTACTTACTCTCCTGCTATGAATGATGTTTTATACCGATTGACATAAAAAATAGATGATACATTAGATTCTGAACATTGCGATGAGGATGAAAAATAGTCATACAGCATTTCCAAATGAATGTACCAATTGTTTATTAAGTATCTTCTAATGCTTTGAAATTTAAAGCAAATCTAATAAAAATCTCTACAATTTTGATTTTATGATTTACAAACATTTAAATTACTTGGAAAGAGGATTTTTGAAATTGGTATTATCTATTATTATCATTCTTTACGGTATGATATGCCATATTTCGTTTTTGTAGTACTAAAAAAACTTGATAATTAAGATAAAAATTCAAGTTAATTCATTATCGGTATCTACAAAATACTTCACTAAAATTATCGAAATGAACAATTTGCATCAGAATTTTGGAATTTTACACCAGCAATTATTTTAAAAAGGACACATCGTTCATTTTCAGAATTCAATAGAATTACGAATAATAATGAAAATCCTGAAATGGCGATATCACCACTTCTAATTATTATTAAGATATTCCATTTATTTGACAATTATGTACACTAGAAAAAATGTAGCTCAAAAATCACCAATGAAACTATGTGCGACATTTCATAATGTTCTTCCTAATAACACGCTTGGATACGTTATCAGGTATGATAAACAAAGGTAAACATATGACGTCCCAGATAGTATCATTCAAGAAAATTTTTAAATTTAATAAAATATACTAATTTTTAACATAAGAATTTTTTAATGTAAAACATTTTAAAAAGCTTTAACATAAATGGGGGAAAAGGATGTTGGTTTAAATGTGTACAAGATTTTATGAAATGGATGACTAGAATATTTTGAGCAATGACAGTAGTTCAAGTCACTCAAGTATGACCTATAGAATTGTTTAGATGCATTGTCTAATTAATATAAGTGTTTTTGATCTCTGAAATTGAGTTTTGATACACTGTTTAATATATCTACGTATTTTTATCTATAATATTAAGTTTAGATGCACTGTATAATTTTGTCATATGGAATTAAGTTTAGATACACTGATTCAATGATAACTAAGTTATTTAATCGCTAATTGATGGTGTTAACGAACGACAAAGTACAAAGTTCAACGCACAGAGAGAAACGGAGATATCGCACTTGAGATAATGTGTAAAACGATGAAAACACCTTCAGAGAGACAAACAGAAATGCCACACTTGAGATAACGTATGAACAACATGTTATGTGATCAACGCTATTTGAAACGCGTAACAGATGAAAATATTTTAGGAAAATATAAAGGATTTATGACAGAGGATATTATTGAATTAAGCTTCTTACATAATTCAATGCGTGAAATGATGTATGAAATGGTACAATTTTACTAATATGTGGTCTAGTTCTAAAATTATTTATATTTCAAAATTGAGAACGTGCGTTGAATTCGTTGAATATATGTTATACTTGTCGCTCGCTTCGCCCCCTCATCTCAGTGCGATCGCCCGATATTGTCGTGGGATGCTTACGGTAGAGCTCCAGCGAAGAGAAGGGCTATGCCGCGCAGGAGTTATGAAAACTGAGGTGTAGCTGTTACCCAAATGATGTTGACGGAAATAGAGCATTACGGGCACAAACTGCACAATCGCTCAACAACCTAATGTTTTTTCTGCTTGGTTGTGTTTCTTTCCTGCTGCAATACACAGTACAATATGTTGTTCATTTTACTTTTCTTATTATACAAATTTTAGTTTTGTTATTCTAAGCGTAATTTAGGTCTCTAATAAATTTTGTACCAACGGAAATCCCATGCTTCGCCCTAGCTAATGGAAACACCAACGCCCTAGCACATACCATCGATTTGCTTTATCCTTTTCTTCTTGTTCTCTTTGCTCCGCCCCCTCCTCGCCTTCAACCCTGCCACCATTCTCGATGGCGGCGGCGGCGAGGGTGTAACGGTTAGCGTACTGGACTGTTGTACCCAAGTTCGCGGGTTCAAACCCGATCGAAGCCGTGGATTTTTAAGAGCGAAAAAATCCTTCGTACGCCTTCCTTCGAAGGGGAAGTAAAGCCGGCTGTCCCATGTTAGTAGATTTACTTGCATGTAAAGATCCTCAAGCCTAAATGACGCCTCTGAGCCAAATTCAAATTGCCTGTTTCTCGCCCAAGAAATACCTCCTTTCTCTGCTAGTTGGTGAAAGGAGCGTAGCGAAATTTGCGTGGTCAGACGGAAGAGCAGGCCTAATGGCCTGAGTCTCGCCACGTAAAATAAGGCATTAATTCAATTCAATTCTCAATATTTCCCATGCTCTCTTTTTCGTCTCGACTCACGCTCGCTCTATTGTGTCCTACTCCTACCCCAAACGTCTCCCTGGAGGGTGCACAGACAATTCTCAGCTCTCTCCCCTCCGAGCACCACATTCTCAAAAAGTTTTGAGAAAGTTATACAACTGGAGTCAAAATCCACCTGAAAGTAAGTTTAGTACACGCGTTTGAGCGGCCATGGCACCTACATCTCAGTTTCAAACTCACCCAAATAGCTCGTACACCTCACTACCTATCACAATCATTAACCTGAAGTAACATCATAATTAATTTTAAGTAATAGAACCATCTCCGTCAATGTCAATAGCATCTAACCTCAGATGTATGAAAGCAGATCACTCTTATTATCAACGCTGTTTCTTCTCTATGAAGCTGATATCTCCAAATAAAAACAAAATATATTTAGTACAATTCGCTGAAGACCCAGCATTGTCCTCACGTCTCTAGCAACTCACTAGAAGACAAAAGAGCAAACATGCAATTATATATGCACACATTTGATAGCTGAGCAACAGAATACTCGTAGATACTACACAGACAGGAATGCTATCTACAATCCGTGCGCCGATGTGATACGCATTGTCGCCAGTTTTTAAAATTCTGTAAATATTTGTACAATTCTGTATGACCCAGCATTTGTTGTGTGGTAAATGGTGGCTTTTATATCCGTTTTACTCGTACTCTGTGCTATTCTGTAGTACTACTAGTTATGTACTTATAATTCTTTACCTTTCAACTTTCCCGAATAGGTACGTATAAACGGAGTGATATAAGTAGTATAGGGGAAGTTATGTAATGCATTTATGAAATACATTTATAAAAGTGTCATAAGTTCGACAAAAATTTGCAGTTGCAGGGCCCAGTTGCATTGCAGTTGATGGGCCCGAAAAATTATCAATCAATCGAACTGCCGATGAGATGCTGGAGAGTTGACGTTTCTGTGTTCTTTGGCGTGCAAAATTAAGTTTTCAAGATTCTCTTCTGCTGTTGTTTTTATTTAATGCCTGCAAATTTAGAAATTTCAGATGAAAACATAAAAAAGGGGAGTGGCTTTACCTTTCTTGACTTTTGCTTGTCCAACTTTACACAATTTAGAAATGTTAAAGTCAAATATCATTAAATATACTTTTTAATGTAGTTATTGGGTAATAAATATTACATAAATGCTCAATGGCAATGATATCGTTCGGGCGTGTTGCCTAAAACCTGGCAAGTACGAAGTTTCCTCCTCTATAAAATAATAATCTTTGTCTATAATAATAATAATAATGAATATATTAATAAATGAAAACAAATGAATATACTTATAAAAAAGCTGTCGCAGCCATCGGAGCATTAATTTTATTCTACAAGAAAACAATATTTACCTTTCCTACCTATGAAGTGACAGGTCAAAGATGTGCGTTTTCAACGTTCCTGGATATACGCGTAGAATTTCCAACAGAAAATGGTAACAGGAAAAGTTTCCATTTGTAATGGACTAAACTGAATAATGGTGATGGGGTGGCAGACGTGTGCGAATATTTAAACGCTCTTCTCAGCTCCGGCGCTGGCAGATTTGCGGCGTGCATTAAGAATGCCCCTCAGCGACTGGCGTTCATTTTCGCCGTTCATTATCCTTTAACGCGGGGTAATGCGGCTTCTAGCAGCCCGTGCTGGGCTGGAGCTGGAGCAACGCGCTTATTTGATCGAGCAAAAGTGCGTTGTTACCGTACGTGGGTACCTGTACCTTGCATGTACGGTATAATATCTCCATTTGTGAATAGCCATGATTTGACGACGCTTTTTCTCAAGTTCTGTATATATACCGACGTGAAAAGAATACAATAATAGGAAATATTGGCGAGAGAAATCATAGGTGTGGAGCTAGTTTACAAATCTCCAGAGAAAATGGACATGCACCTTTTTTTTTCTAACTATAACTTAATATTTATCTTCAAATATATGAATGAGGCAACTGGTACCGTGAAGAAACCTAAATGCCAACTCACTTTCTATCCTCAAGTATTAGAAGAAAATCAGGTCTGATCATCGTTCTGATTCAGCACACTAGCCCAGACAATATCTGGGGCATCGCCGAAGCCACTTTCTCAAAGACTCATAGATCCTCGCTCTACGAACAGGACCACAAGTGAGCTTGAAATTCGTGCGTTGCTTCTGTGGCATCCCACGTCTCCGCAGCTGTCCCGAGCAGTATGCCTGGCTGTAATCATGGACAACTTATGAATAACGTGTGGTAGGGAAAGTGGGTTCTCGAGGGGTTTCTCAGGATTCTACATTGCTCTTATCTCTCATTCCGACAATGCTTTATCATCATTTCCATATTTCATATAACCTTTTCTTGGTTTAATTTACTTTCATTGAAAAATGTTTAATTTCAGATACAGGAAATTATACCTCATAAATACACCACTACCTCAAAAATTGTAATCATTATTTCACTCCTAATAAACATTATTTAACTCCTTTAATTAGAATCCTCTTTGCTATCACTCCAGTATGTAGCATTCGACACCCTCGCAATGTTCAATGTTCGAAGAAACAACCGTTTTTTCTCAATATCAGCAGCGTCTTTCGGCATAATTTTCGTTGTGCCAACGTTGCGGATGACATTCCATTTATGAATTTCGAGTTCCGTAGCACTTATTTAAGAGTACATTTTTCAGATATCTTGCTTACTCAAAGCACAGACTCGGTCTTCTCCATCTTTATCTTATTTTCTGCCTCCTTAATGTTTTCCGCATCAACGACATTTCTCCTAACATTTATTCGCGATTTTTTACACATTACTGTTCGCCCTTTCCCCAGGGCCCCAAGTATTATGTCGTAAAACTTTGCTTCCCTTCAGACGTAACTCCGAAATATTCATTATGAGAGTCATCGGAGGAGAGGAGGGAGCGCAGGCCCCCGTGGAGCGCGTCTATATAATTAATGAGACATAATTTTTTAAGCACCACTGCGAGGAGCTTGACTTTACGACTGTTCTGGAGAGCTCACGCCACCAATCGATCGCTCGAAAGTCACATCTCAGATCGAGCGCGGCAGGGTCGTTCTAATAACCCTCTCCTTCCATTCTGGATTTGTCGGGGAGGAAATATTACCCTCGACTCATGTTACAATGCTTCTCTTTTGACGAGAACGTAAAAAGTCTACGGTTAACGCCTAGAAGACTAATACACTTGAATATGAAATTTTAGGTTTTCGCTTTTTATTCGTTTTGTTTCGTTTGCTTCATGTGCTCGTAGATTCTAGAGAATAATATAATAATTCTGAGGATAAATTATTTAACATTTTATGTAACAATATTTAGAATTAATTTTAAAAAAATTAGTCGAATTCTTTCACTCGTTTATAAATTACTTTATAATACTTTGTAAATTTCGATTAATTTAATGTATGCTTCACGTAACAATTAATTTTTTATTTAGATTAAACTTATTAACTCAATTATTTTTTTGGGTTTCAAGGTATAGTCGTGAAAACAAGGATCTATTTAGCGATTTGTAGTTTATTTTATTAAGAACGCAATATATACTACTGTATTTTTCATTTTTGGCTTCAGTCATTAAAATTACGTACTCTGTCTTAATTAAAAGAGTAACATCATATATTCAATAAGTAGAACAATGAATATCAACTAGACATATCAAACTTACTAATTATTATTTGGGAGTCTATACAGGCTATTTTTATATTTGTTTGCGTATCATAAGTCTTGTAAAACATTTACGCCTTTGAAAAACGAAATCGTTGTATCTCATGGGATAAACTTTTCTTTGGAGGTGAAAATGCAGATAAATTGCGAAAGGAATTCTGACGCCCTTTCTTTTCCAACGGTCGGTCGCTTTTAATTAAACAACTTCTTAACTTCGGGTGCGCGAGCGAAGCTACGAATCAGAGATGACTCAGAATTCCTTGCCTTCATTCTCACCGCGACCACAAAGAGGAGGCTTTAAAGGTCACGAAGAGGTTTCTCCTTGATTGCTCCGGAACGGAGAGCAAGTTACAATTCGCGTCAGAGGTTGAGCTGTGGTTGAGTATAACAATGCTGATACTGAACTGGAAGGAAAGGTTGGTGTTGTAGAAGATACTTTCTATCTCGAAGAACTGTTGGCAACTCGCTCGTTATAAGTATGCTTTAAAACTTTGTAGGATGTCGACTTTTACCCATTTCTTACATCGTTTTAACGAGTTTTCGTGCTTGAGAGCTGTGTAAAACTCTGCAAGACTGCAACAACCATCCTCCTCAGGCGCTAGTTGGAGAATGCTCATAGAAAAGTGAAAGTGTCTTAGGTGAAACTCATTATTTTGTAGTTTTGAATTTCTTTACAAAGATCCTTAATTCACATTTTTTTCTTTCTTCGTAATTAATGCTTTTTATTGCACAATGCACTGTAGATATACACGTGAAACAATTATGGACTGAAACAACTAGGCGAAATGTTTACATAATTGATTTACATTTTAATTTCCTCCCAAAACATCTCATGGATTTATGAAGATTTCACACATTATGATCAGTTGATGTTGCCAGACAATTCTGAAATAAAATGTTTTTCTCAATTTGAACTGACTTAATTCAGGAAATTAATTTGTTTCATGACTATTGTTCTCGTATCCGTTCTTCGTGCAATATCGGCAAGAAGATTGGGTAAATATGAACTAGAAGTAGTAGGCTTCAACTTCCATTAAAGTATCAGTTTCTGGCAGGAGATAACGACTACAACTGCGTTATTTGTCCAAAAGTAATTAATAATTTATTTATAGAGAGAGACTATAAAGTCCTTCAAATATATACCGCAACTCCCATAATTGCATTTCAGACTCGTACGATCAATATGTTTTACTCACATGCCTTTCCGCCAATATTACTGTCATATTTTTAATTTGACACAATTTGCAAAATTGCCTTCTTGGCTTCTTAATAATTATATAGCTATTTAGTGTTTTACATACGAGAGATTTGAAACTAAGAACTACGTAATCGTTTTGCTTCGGAAATTATCGGGTTAAGTTCATCTTACATCAATTATGAATATACGAAAATTTAAAATAAATATACCAGTTTACTACGATCGACATTATTACGTACGATGACAGAAAATGTTTCAAGTCAGCCGTCGATTCACTTCAAACATGCGTAATTTACGAGTCTTTTAGAATAAAGCATGTATAAGGTGTACAGCATGTCATAGTGGGTACGAAAAATCAGCTACTATTTTTACCGCATACATTCTATTACGTGATTTAAGACATTCTAACAATCTGATGGATATGTGGAGCTTTAACAATTTTGTGATTTACACATAGTGAAATCATGTGTAATAAATTGATTAACAAAAGTTTTTTTTGGATAAAATATGTAAAATTATTATTTCAGAAACGTATTAACCAATTTTGCCATCCCATTTATGGAAGTTGGGACATGTCATAATTGGCAGCAAAGGAGCAGTAGAGCGGTAAATAGTAGAAAAAGGAACGCTAGAAATGTGACAACTCAACACAAAAGATGAAAGTGGACGACGACCGCAAGTTTCTCGGCCGTCAGGAGTGTGCTGATTAGGAAGGCAATTACTACCTGGTACAACAGGGCACTCATGTGAAAAGTACTACTCATTAAGAGGTCTACGTCACCACGGTGTAGTCATTGTACGAATGTAAATGTATTGGTATCATAGAAAATAGGTGTAGAGAAACTGGTGTAAAAGTTATTTATTGGTGAACTAGGAAGACGTTAGGAACTCGAGACAAAATTCGTATAAATGACAATGAATAGATATAACATAATTGATTGAACTGTATGTAAAACGGGGGAGGTTCCAAAAATGCTGTTGTAAACTCCCCACAATGTGTGAGTAGATTATTCAGCAGTGTCCACATGCATGTGTAACCTAAAACAGGAGGAAAGCAGACTAATTTTCGGTGCTGCCACCTTTCGCCCCCTCTCAATTAAACTTTTCTGTGCCATATATTACTAGTATATAAATAAAATATAAAACTGGGTGCATGAAATTGCTTTATTAATACAATTAATAAATTCAATTCGTTTTATGTTGAACAATTTTTAGTGTTAGATAGTTTAAAAAGCCTGTTCTTAAAATTCTTGAAATGTATTTCAATTCCCAAAATTGTTCGCTTAAAACGACGTGAAATAAATTAGAAATTGATTATGTTTACGGAAAGAAAATGTTTTGCGAATAGCTTAGATCTATGGGACTCATTTGTGTCCCTGTGGCCAGCCTGTACGCACTCGAAGTGGAAAACAATCTTGTTGCCCAACACTGGTCGACTGGTTTCATGCAGTAGAATGAGCGCACAAGCAGCGCGAACGCCGCAGAGGCGTGGGACCGTCGGCAGGGATGCTGCGGCTTACGGCCGCCGGGCAGTGGGCCCCTCCGCTCCCGGGCGTCGCTGGCTCCGCCGCCGCCGCTGCCTCTGCCGAAACGGGTAGCGCCCGACGCGACGCGGCCCGGGCGCCCGCACGATCGATTGAAGCCGCGGCGGCGGGGGTGGGGGCGGCGCGCGGTGCCCCGCGGCAACGCCCCCGCCGAGGCGCCGCTGCCGCCGCCCCCGTCCGGACCCCGCCGCCTCGCCCGCATTCTACCCTCTGTGTACGAACGACGAGTCGCAGTCTTTGTGATCTACCTACGTCGAAATCTCAGGCAACAA
Source organism: Gryllus bimaculatus (assembly GCA_017312745.1). Classification (NCBI taxonomy): domain Eukaryota; kingdom Metazoa; phylum Arthropoda; class Insecta; order Orthoptera; family Gryllidae; genus Gryllus; species Gryllus bimaculatus. The sequence goes on along the minus strand of BOPP01000232.1, from coordinate 1,136,386 downwards.
GACAACGCCCGTAACGGCCGACCCGTGCAGCATGGGAATGTGGACGGTTTACTTGCTCGAAGAACGGGGTGACAACAAGGTTTCTATCGACCTCATCTATTTTCTTCATACATTTCAATGTTTTACCTATGTTCTTCATATATTATCACACACCATTCGTGAAATTAATATTAATATTCCGTTAGATACGTATTTACTAACAAGAAATGAACCTTCAAAATTTTTTTTCTTCCGTGATGATATAATGGTCGTATATAAGTAATAAATAATATAATTTAATAATTGTTCTACTACTCCTACTCCTACGCCTACTACTCCTACTCCTACTACTCCTACTACTCCTACTACTCCTACTACTCCTACTACTCCTACTACTCCTACTACTCCAACTACTACTACTACTACTACTACTACTACTACTACTACTACTTCTTCTTCTCCTTGTATGTAGGTGGAACCTGTTATTCTTCACACATCACCTTCATAATGAGTCGGGAGACGTCGTTGTCCAACTTTCGATTCATCTTTTCGTTGGCCTTTCTGGATCCCGCTTACCCAAGGTTTTTAATCTCCTACTATTCTGATCAGCTTACTATTATCTGCCCCGGAAACGTATTCATTCCAGCCCTTTCTTCTTGTTCTTATTAATTGAATTATGTCCATTAAGCCTTATTTATTTCTTATAACTTGATAATTTATTCTATCCTTTCTTGTTTTCCCTGTTATTGCTCTTAAAGACATCTCTGAAGTTCTTAGTAGAGTACTAGTGCTTCTAGTATCGGCCTGATTCTCTGAATGATAAGTCATAACTGATCTTACCATGGTTTAGTATATACCATAGTTTACTTTCTATATTAAGATACATATTTTTCCAGGCTACATCTCTTAGATACCCTGATATTCTAGCTCCTTTAATAACTTCTTGTTTAACTTGACCTGAACTTAACATGATCTGGTACTCAAAAATCTTTAATAACAAGGAGGGATCTGTGAGATATTATTAAGCACACTGAAAAGAAAAAAAAAGAAAAAGTGCAACCTGAAAGAAAAATTCCTGCAAAACGAAGCCAATATTGTTACTGATACATTTACTGCAGTAAAATTTCAACTACTTTGATACCACGCTATTTACAATGTTAGGCAGAAAAGTCTTTAAGTATATTGATCCAAACCAGACATATACAGCGATGGTATATTTGTATACTGACGTCCAAAGACTAATGATATTGTCAAAGTTTTAAGGGCTCCAGACAACGAGAAAATATGAAGTTTGGACATACTGTACTCCATACTTGGATTAGATTCTTAGAATGTATTTTATGGTTATGTATGTTTCTTATAAGCTTCCTCTAACACAATGGCTTGTAAGAGGAGAGAAAAAAATGAAGCTACATAAAATAATATTACAGGTGACAGGGACAATTAAGAGAAAATGTAAAAGAAGCCCAGTAACAAAATGTTTAATTAATACAGAGTAAGTTTCAGCATAAAAATATCCAAAGAGCAAACTAACAAGCACGTGCTTAGCAGGTTGTAACTTGCATCTGATTTCAGAAATGGAATAGAAAAATTTATAACAGACATTTGACCTAGAAATTTCTTCAAAGATAATGTCAAGTACAAATTCAGTAGCGGCCTCTGATTCCTGATTTCTCCGATCAACACTAGGAGAATGCCGAACCAGTACAAACGGTTCATGGACCGCGCGAAATCATTCCTTCCTCTTCTCTGTCCTATCTTCACCCCTTTCTTACAAACACACTTACATGCTCTACACTACCACGCATGTTGGGAGACCAAGGCGGAGCATAGAGCTTGTCCCGGCTGGGGCGGCGACCCACTGGTGGGAGATGCTTGGATGAAAAAAAAAGAAACTTTTTCCTCTCAAGGATTACCAAAGCAAAATCTGCAACATACCACTAAATTTTCTACCTCAAATATCAGGCGTGACTTCGATACCTAATATTTGGTGCAGTGTGACCTAAAATGCAAGATAATGTATATACTAACATGTTTTATTTCCCCATCAATTCAATATAAAAGATACTGAATAGTTAACTGTCGATTAAAGTTAGGATAATGTCAACAATGGTAAGTTTAGAAAATAATCAGATCCTGACTAATCTGCATTTTGTTTATTTCTAGCGTTATCCATTACCACTAGAACTTAAGATTTTCAAATTAACCAATTCTATTTCCATGCATTAATACGGAAGTAACGGATTCAGAAATATAATTTGACTACTAATATTACCTATTTATTATTTTTAAAAGGTGAAAAGTGATTCATATATTCCGTTTCAAAATGCCCATTGAACACTCTCATCGTGAAAAGCGTCTTCAGTTATTCCCTTCTGCATTGTACCGACTTATTTGGGAGTCTTCTTTTTCAAGCTGCATATACGGAGTCTTCTTTTTGAAGCTCAATTCCCGGGAAGAAGAGATTTATTTTGGAGAAAGTGAAGCGGCCTCCGTTAGAATGGAACAATTTGACTCTCTCCGCTTTGGTCGTTCGCCTCTCCCGTCGGTGACCCGTGACCTAACCCTGTCCCCGCCCCGTCCCCGTCCCCGCCCGTCCCCACCATCCCGTCCCGTCCCCGTCCCCGCCGTTCCACCTCCCCGCCCCCGCCCTCCCCCCGCCCGCCCGTCCCGCCCGTGTCCCGCCGCCGTCCCCGCCCGTCCCCGCCCCGTCCCCGAACCTCGTCCCCGACCCGTCCCCGACCCGTCCCCGACCCGTCCCGCTCCGTCCCGCCCGTCCCGGCCCGTCCCGCCCGCCCGCCCCCGTCCCGCCCTCCCCGCCCCGTCCCCGCCCCGTCCCCGCTCCGTCACCGCACCGCAGGCATCGATCCCGGCACAGGCGGCACCAGGGGCCGCGCTCTTTCTCCGCCCTTTCTCTCGCCCTTTCCCTCCGCCCTTCGCATCCCCCGTCTGTGGTGACCGGATTTTCTGCAACACCTCACTTCGCAGTAAATGGTATCCCCCCCTCCCGAATTTGAAAGCTGGTAAAAAATATAATTCGTTTTACTTTCTCGCCCCCTACTAACGTAAGAAGAAAAATAATTGTCATCGTGTGCTACAAAACGGCGAATTTTCGACCCAAAAACTCTTATTGGCGGGCCCTGGCAAGGAAATGGTGGATCAATTCAATTACTAAATATAGAAAAAGGTGGTATCAGAAATATTATTCAAATAACCCATGTTCCTGAATCCCATAAAATTTGTATATTGTCAACGGTTAATTGTTAAAACCGAATGAGCTAATTCATTGCGAGGTATATGTAACCTACCACACCGACAGTTGGTCATAGTATTAAGAGCTTTAATCGATCGTAGATGCCAAGTTCTTTAAATTATTAGATCACATAACTTGACCTAAGCATTGGACAAACAATACATGTAATTACATACCTCCAACCTAATGCTTATTAATTAGAGAAATTATTGTTAAGAGATATGTCAGCACCGCAGCCCGTGCTTTGTCTTCGGAAGATATAAGCCCACGACAATTCGAGCCGTATTCATAGTCCACACTTATAGGATAAGTAAATTCTTAAGTAATAAGCATTTACTTAAAATAAGTGAACTCTTATGACAGTTTCGTATTCATATACCCCACTTATTCGAGAGTCGCACTCAGGCAATATTTCGCTACATAATACTCGTATTTGGTAACGTTGCTTTATTGGTTCTTAGATATAAATCAAGAAGGTCGTGTCAATTTTTTAAAAATTTGTTGGTTCTTTTAAGCGTATAAATAGCATCTGGTTTCATCGACAGACTATAAACAGAAAATAAATTATAAATTTCGTTTCATTGCTTCAATGCGTTAAGTCCCGTGCGGATAATTGCTATTGGTAGAATTTTTCCGATTCTACGTGATTAGTAAGTACAATTATTGGCGTACTATATTTACACAACACATGAATGGAATTTTATGAACTTTTAATATTTCTTGATGCCACTTCAGATATTTCTGATGATTCTACAAACTGAGGGCTGACTTATTCTATATAGATATGCACAAATCAACTGAAAAAATAATAAAATAAAAACACTTGAATATGATGCATTGAGATCATTATTGTAAGATAATCTCTAAGGCATGATTCTCCTAGGATAACCTACAAAATACGCCACGATGTTTTGCAATCGAAATCAATAAATTACGTACCTGAAATGATGTTGCATAAAATCTGTATGCCATTAGCATTTTTAGGACTGGTAGTATAATGGTTATCCTCTATTCCTCAAGCCCAAGTTGAGTGAGCAACAGCGACACTAATTTACAAACGCATCCTTGTCTCTTCTTAGATTCTTAAGATTTATCTTCTTAAATTCTTGTTGCCAATGCATTTCCAAAGGATTTCCATGTCTCTCAAATACAGTTTCGGTATACGATCTTCCATATTGATAATTGATAATTCCAAAAACTAATGAAAATCTTTGAAGTTATTGTACGTGGAAAAATGAAGGTCCACTTAAGGGTACAGATAAGCTCACTTATAAAAATAAGTGAATGCTTAAGCAAACACTTAAGCGACGGCTATGAATTGAAAATGCGAATAAGTAAACCTTAAGTGTTCCTCAAAATAAGTGTCTACTATGAATACAGCATTAAACCTCTCCGCAGCTTCCTCTCCATTCTCACTCCTCACGCGCATTCTTGGCCGCACAATTTTTCTGAGCTAACTTTGACTTTAATTGTTCAATTTAATTTTCCTTATTTTACTTTCTCGCTACCGCTTACGCAATAGAAGTAAAGTTATGTAATGCTGATTAACGATAGATTTTTAAATAAATCGTGTACAATTTTTCGAAAATTTAAATACTTTTCGCGTAATTTTGCGTGAAAATAGGGCGAGAAAGTAAGAGCAGTATTAGCACCACTAATTAAAAACATTGTCTGCATATAGATATCTTTAATTACTTTAATCAATTTAATTAAAATAATCATGGTAATAGTTCTTCTGATTTTCTTAATTTCTGCGCATTTTTTTTCTCCTTAATGAATATCCATTCTTTTCATTAACTGATGCTGCACTTGCTTAGTTGCACACTAAATTCCGCTTTCCTAGACACCTGGTATTTTACGCTACATTTCTCGATTCGTTCAAGTGCAAGTTTCCTAAAAAAATGTTGTGTAATCACAAGTTCTATTACATAGAAATTACATAGAAATAGAAAACTTCTGAAATATCACAAATAATTAAAATAAAAGGTTAGTTATAATACTTACACCAACGAACTTATTTAAAAACAATATTGTGTAAATATTGGTCGAGATCCTCTGTCGACTGTCACTCCACGCGTAGTGTTGTTCAATCGTGTGTTTCTAATGATTAATTACCTAGAACATAAAACAACCGCCTTATGGTGTCAATCAACGTGAACGTATGTGTCAATATCTACTCTTTTGTAATTCGCTGTAGGGAAAACGACGACGTGACTACAAACCATGTTTTTGTTCTACTCTGGAATCGCAAATCGCACTCTGAAATCGCATTCTCATATCTGTTCTCTTCTTCTTCATTTTCTCTTCTATTTTTACGTCACTGCGTCCTTTGTTACTTAATTATTACGTATCTGAGAACATTATTTCAAGCCCACTCTATACAATACGTTTCAGATGATAGTTCTACGTCATCAATCAATTACTACGTTATCAATGTTCATAAGTGTTAATAATGCTTCCTTCAGTCAAAAAAATAAAATTATCTTCTGAAATTATTAAACTATCTCCGTTCTTTAGAACAATAGACACACATTATTTTTTGCATTTTATTTACTGGTGAGTCTTTAATACATAAACTACATTTTAGTATCCAACATTAACTTATTTCTGCCTCTGCTCACTAATTTTATGCTTAAACTACTGATGCTTGTTGTAAGCACCTACAATATACAATTCATAAATTTTAATAAACTTTCACAAACTACAAATTCAATTGTATGGTGCCTTCCGTTTATTCTGGCCATCATTCAGCTGATGGAAATCACAACTCTCTTTTCAACAAATGTATTTTTTCCTCACCTTTTGCAATCATTAAACTTTCCAAAACACAACAAAACAGTTTCAAATCTATCTGACAAACTCATAAGATTTGATTTACTATTATCTACATAATTCTTGACCATCTCAACACAGAGAAACCTGCTTATGTGGATCAGGGTATCAACTGATATGACTACAGTGCATCTAAAGAGAAGATCCTAGGGATGGAGTTCCGATAGAGGTATGATCTTTGACACTAGCGAAATAACTAAGACAAATGTGGCTTAGGAAAGTTTTAACGACCGGCTGCTCTGGTCGGCAGCTTTCCGTTGTTTCTCCTATCAATCACCTGTGAATGCCGGAGCTGTTCCCAAAGAAACGACCTATTGACCGCGCGCGATCTTTCCTTCGCCTTCCTTCTCCAATCCCTAACCTCACCCCTTACTTACACACATGTACTTACATGCACTTCACTCTCGCTCAAGCCGGGGAAAAGTCAGGGTCTTGCAGATTGTCTTGGCTGATGAGGTGCCTCGCCGCTGGGAGATAACCGTTTGGAGAAATTCCCCGACATGTAGGTCGGCACCGGATATCACCCTGCCTTGGTGGAAGATCACCATTTGCCGAGGAAAAACATGAACTGCACTTTCAGGACTAACGACCTTACCAGATGACGCGACGGTCAATTTTTTTCTTTAAACCTTTGGTAGGGATAGTGCTAAATGTAGTCTATAAGATGACACAAATGTCTTTTTGCACTTCTTTTATAGTTTTTTTAATTACACGAATGTATTTTTATCTCTCACGTCACTAATATTTACACTAGCGGCAATTTGTTCACATTATTTCATGTACAAGCACTTGTGTTTTATTTGATACATTTTAAAGTTTCTCGAAAACTCAAAGTTATGTGTGAAAATGAGCTCTAATTTCCGCATTTTCAGAAGCACTCCACTTTCAAAAGACGGCTCTAAATTTTTTCTTACTAATTGCGGTTGACGATCACAAGAAATTAATTTTTCTGAACTTTTTACTGTCATATTTTGTCAAAAAATACGCAATTGAAATATTTTTCTTGAAATATCTCTCACGGCTTTAATCTGCACATTTCCAGCGATTTTTGTTTTTTTTTCATTTGTGACTGGTTTTAGAAAGTTTTTTGAAAACTCAAATTTCACATTTAAAGTAATGCCGAAAAGTCTTTTATAAACCTCTCCAAATATTTCAACGCAAAGTTCCCTATAGAATGAAGTTTTACTCTTCTAGAAGATTAAAGTAATATTTCTGTTCTATTATTAGGAAACCAAAAAATTGAGAAAATTTTAAAAACTGTATTTAGGACGGTGATAGATTGCAGCTGGCAAGAGTATCTTGCAAGCCCGAAAAACTTCCGGGACAGAGACAAAAGAAATTAGAAAACTAACTAATACTAGACAGTCTGTGCCATTCTGTAGCATCGTTAGTTTACAGATGTCAAACATGCCGCCAATTGTCAAGGACGGTCTTTATTGTCAATAAAAAAATTACGCAAACAAACATGAACAATTCTTCACACACAGGCTCTTTACATTTTTGTACTAAATTGCCTCTTTTACTGGTGCTTTCACATTATCACTGATATTTTATAGATTTTTTATATTGCTTTCAGTGAAATGTTATTTCTTTGACAGTCCTTACGAAGGTGAGAATCTTACTCTAAAGCTGCCGAACGTAATCCGCAACTGCCTAGTCTGGTTTATCTCACTACGTGTATGACAGAGGGCCTTGCGTCACTTTACGATTGGTGTGAGCAATAGGGCCAAGGTCGCTGATCTCGAGGAATTGGACTCAGGAGTAACAGTTGGCAAGGGGGCGTCGTTCGTCTGTTTCCTCATTGCACACCACTGGATATCGATCGGCGGAATACACACTTTGCAGTTCCCAGAATTTAAAATATTTTAACAACTTTTCAAATATTAATTTGTAAACGTAGAACAGAAGCCCGCAAAGAAACGCACAAAGGAATAGTATACAAATATTAACTTGTGTAGCATCCAACTGCCTGGGATCACTTCTATTACGTTCACGCAGGAAAATCGAAGCAGGCAACTATAATTGTCGCCAAATTACACAAAAAAGCTCATCTTTTCGAAAAATTGAACATGACTTTATTTCAAGATCTGTTTTTGATGAACACAGTTCATTAAGAAAAAAATGTATCTTCACATACTCCTAAGAACTTCATTTACTTAATAAGAACACGAAATTTAAAATGAATTTATTCGTAACACCTAAAGCAATTCTATTCGTCGTAAAAAAAATGCTGAAATCCAGCTTTAAAGACTATTTTCTTAGTATCAGCAATTTTTAACCAAAGTATTTCTTAACCGCGTGTAAAACGCAAACAAAGTGCAATGTAAATACGCAAACGATACTATAAATAATTGCGAAAAGGTCTAATCAAGCTTCATGTATTTTGTAAAACATGAACAAAAATATAGAGAGAGAAAGGAAAATTGTGTTTGGATAATCAAGCCAATGACCGTATCTTTGAAACTGAGACTCATTTATAATAGATATTGAAATGTATTCGCAAAAAAATTAAACTATGTACTGGAAAAGACTCAGCGAACTCGCTTTCCACTATGCACCCCGGGTTCGATTTTCGGTTGTCACGATTATGGTGTGTTTTTTCCTTGCAATGCTCCAGTGCATGTTGTTGTGTAACGATGAGGAAATTCACTTCTCGGGTTGAGAAGACCGGAATACGGCATGTGCTCATCACCCCTTAACTCATCGCCGCGAGGCAGGGGCGTCGCCGGTAGGCCTGAGCCCGTTCTTGCCCTGTCGCGTCAACAATATACATGCGTGCATACCGGAAAAGACAATAATTAGTCTGCAGAAAGTACATTTCAAAATTTCGTTTCAATAATAAGCGTTGGTTAAACGTGTCTTTGAAGGAAAACATTATTTTGAGAACATTTGTAAACGAATTAATTAAAAGAAGAGGCATAGAAAAGATATTGTCTTTCTTCTCAAGACTTATTCAGAAATATAAATTGAAAACAAAAGGAATATGAGTCCAGAATAAAAGAGTATTTTAAGACACCGACAATGTAACTTAAAGCACGTGACAAAATTTAGTTTTATTAAAAACGAGATTTTATATCATTTTACTCCTTACATTTTCCCACATATTTTACGATTTCGCTAGCACAACCTAGTAAAAATATACTGTTTTGTCATTCCCCAAGGAATATCTTTCCATCACTCATATATATGAAGTCTTTCGACAATACTTCGCTATTGCACATATTATCACTTGATTGTTAATCACGTTTTTCTCTCCGCTCTCAAATTCAATAGACGAAAGACTTTCTTGCGAGTGTGATTCCGTCACACTCTCCGTGTCTTTCCATCTCTCTTAGTCCCTGTCTCTCTCTGCGTCTCTCTTTCTCTGAATCTCTGTTTCTGTTTGTTTCTCTCTCTGCTGTTCTGTCTTCATCTGTCTCTCTCTGTATCTGACTCTCCTGGCAGAAATTTCACAGTCACCGGAGCAGAATACGCAACGAAGACGTCTTAACAATCGTATTTCAGTGTGCGCCTTGATCTTGATACTACATAAAATCAACATCAACGCGCGTCTATGCACATTCCCATCATAATGCCTATATTCTTGCCGAAAGAAAAAGCAAACATTTCACAATGTATAATCCCGTGTGTATGAACGATACCGCAGCACATTAAGTACAATTAAACATTGTCTTTTATGTGTAATATTTTTGATTTTGATGGCTTTTAGTTATCTAAAAGTTGACTAACTAAAATATTGTAATACGACGGGAAAACGTTATCTAATGAAATATTTTGAACTATAATGAATAGGGAGCAATGTTGACAAGACATTGTCCGACAGTGAACAACGCTAGCGGCTAAACCGATCAGCCTATTTTTTTCCAAAATTGATTTTTCCCCAATCGATGTGGCTGATGTCGTGGCCCCTAAATTTGAAACCGATATTTTAATTTAGGAATACTTCACATGCAGCCCCTGGGACATTTTCAATATTTTCAAAAAAGATAAGTCAAATTTCGTTCATTAAATTTTGTTCTCTGATATTATAGTCTTCTTAATAAACGAATTATGTTGCAGGTTTCGTTTTCATTAAAACTCAAATTGCAAAAGTTCAACTTTTTTCGCAGTCTTTTTACAACTAAAAGATAGATTTTTTCAGAAAGAAATATTTTTATCAGAAACATCTTCAAATAAGTTCATGTTCAATATTTTTTAATGCGAGTGTATTGCGTAATTTTTTCTGAAACATAGGCGCTTTAATTCCATTTAAAAAATTATTTCTCAAAAACGACCACAGTGTTTCTTCAAATTTTGTCTTTTATATCAAATTACTCTAAATAAAATTATATTTGGCCCATTTTCCGCACACTCTATATTTTAGAAGAAAATAACCCAACAAAAGTGTAATATTAATGTTAGTTTTTTAAAATTATGATTTATGTTTCTGTCCATAGATTTTTAACTTTGTCAGACTATATTTGGTTCTTTATTTTAAAGACAGAATATTGTTTTAAGATTACTGTTTTACATCAATATATTGCATATCCTACATAATAATAACGTTTCTGAAAATATTTTTTTCCATTATAAGGCATAAATGTTAAAACAAATATAATATTTTAAACAATGGACAGATGGTCAGATTTAAACACAAGAATTACATAATACTAATAATTATATAATAAAAAATTATTTTGCGAAATTATATTACTTGTTACGATACCAGAGGTCATTTAATATTTTGTACTCAACATTTCAAAAATATACAACAGATGTTCTGTTCTGGATCTATATATCTTTTTTTATTTATTTAATTGTTTGTTGAAATACAATGTTTAGTTTACAATAAAAACTTTGCAATTGTTAGATAACTTAATCTAATTAACGTAATCTAGGTTAAAATTGTACTTAATTAATCTTAATATAGGGAGAGGAAACAATAGCACCTCAGGAGAATTATTCAACATTTGCAAATATCTAGAGGAAAGAATGGGGTGGGAATCTGTTCTTAATTCTGGTTTTGTATCTGGGATCTTTGCCGAGTCTGTAGTGAGTTGATGCCTTTATGAAGAATTTATAATAAGTTTGTTTAAAAGTTGTTTGATAGGAATGCTATTTGTTGTGTTATTTCATTTATGTTCAGATCGCGATGAAGTTGTTTATTACTAATGGGCCATGATTCTCTTGATCTTAAATATATTTTTTAACACTTAACACTTTTTTTGCTGCTGATTTTGAGGGATTTAATTTAATTTTCCAGTTATTTGCCCAATTTGTTATTAGATTTAGATGCTGTTGGAGCTGGAATTGGTGAATTAGTAATGAATCGCCGGAGATACATAATGCAGTGTTGTCGGCAAATTGGGCGGTATTTATTTTATGGTAGTAGGAATGTCTGTAGTGTATAGACTAAAGAGAGTTGGGGATAGCGGCGAACTTTGGGGGACCCCAGCGACAATTTGCTTGGGGTTAGAACAATGACCATCTATTGTTACTTAGAAAGTTCTGTTAGATAAGAAATGTTTGATGATTTCAATTAAGTAGTTTGGCGTACCGATTTCGACTAATGTGAAGTACAGGGCTGAATGCCATATTCTGTAAAATGCTAGTGACACATCTAGAAATACAGTGGTGGAGTGAAATTCCTTTTGGAGAGCAGAGTGGATGTGTTCAGTTAATCTCAATAGCTGGTGCGTCGTTGAGTTTTGGGATATGAAACCGAATTGATGAGGCGGAATCGAGTTAGTTTTATTTATATTTTTGTTTAGTATGACTAGAATTATTTTTTCTAAAATTTTTGACATGATGGGTAAAAGACTGATTGGTCTATAATTTTCTGTACGTGAATGATTTTTATTTGGTTTTGCTATTGGATGTATTATTGAGTGTTTCTGTGATTGGGGAGAATAGCCTGTTCTTAGTATGGATTTGTATATATTGTTTAAAAATGCGATGGCATTGTTTGGTAACCTTTTGAGAATGGTAGTATTAATTCGGTCACGTCCTGGGGATTTTTTATTTTGCATTTTTTTGATTTGTTTAACTTCATAGGAAGAGATGAATTTAATTCTGTGAGGAACGTTTTATAAAGGTGCGTTTGTAAATTTTAATATTTCATCGTGTTTGGCATTTTTATGGAGTCATTAGGAGTAAATGTGCTAGCAAAATGGGCTGCTACAATCTCGGCTTTCTCCATAGGCGAATATTTTTCCCCAGTATCAGTTGACAGTGGGGAAATGCTGTTCTTTTTCCTTAAAATTTTCTTTGTGAATTGCCAAAGAGAATTGGTATTAGTATTTAGTCCCTCAATAAATTGATTCTATTTTCCTTAGTAGTATTTACTGATTGCCTTTTTGCAGATATTTGTTAGATGATTTAATTCTTTTTTCAGTTCTGGGATTTTTAGAGTGTTCCAAAGCTTTCTGGTTTTATTTTTACCTTTTATTAATTCAGTAATACTGGGAGGTAGTTGTTTTTTAACTTTCCTTCTAGTGTCTAATGTTGTATATTGAGAGTCATTGATTGTTTTGATTATTTTATTATTTAATTTAGTAATTTCTTGATTAATTTCAATTGGGCAATTGAGGATTTGAAATTTTGGTAGTGATTTTTCAACAGATTTTTTAAAATAATTCCAGTTTATATTGTAAGTATTCAGCGTGAGGAGGAGGGGATGGAGGTTTTGTTAATTTAGTTGTTATAACAACTGGGATGTGGTCTGAGTCTAATTCATGATGAACTGTGTAGAAAAATGAGTCTTTCAAATTTGTTATTGATATATCTAATATATCTGGTTTTTTATTGAAATCATACAGGAAATGGGTTGGTTCTTCTGTGGGTGTAAGTATTTTAGCTGCATTGTGTTTTGTATTCTGTTTAAGAATTCACCGGCGGGTTTTGTGGTCCGACATCCCCAAGCAGAAAGCTTTGAGTTTAGATCTCCTTCTATGATGAAAGGATTGGGAAATTGTTGTAATTTATTGAGAGAGGTAGTTTTTATTTGTATGTTGGGTAGTTTATGCGTCGTGACTATAGTTAGTGTTTGATTATTGTTATATGTTACATTTATCCAGATTTTTTCAATATCTGGAGTGAGTGGCAAGGTTATTTGGTGGTATTAAACTTAATCAACCACCAAATTCCATCACCTTCATAATTTTCGTTTCTGTCGGCTCTGATGGTGTTGAATCCTAGTACGGTGTATGTTTTGCTTGTGCTCAAATGCGTCTTGCTGGTGCATGCGATGTCTATCTTTTTTGTCTGTAGGAAATGTTTTAGTTCCGTTTTTTTATTTACGATGCCATTTGCATTCCAATTGAGAATGGTTAATGCTTTATGGTGTTAATCTTCCATAACTGTTACTAATTGTGGAGGCGATGGAGTTCTGAATACTTTGTATTATTGTTGGAATTAGCGAGTTGATGAGATGAAGGAGTTATTGTTGTCAATTGGTTAAATTGATTGTTTGCTGACTGTGATATTGTTGATGTTAATCATTATTTGCATTCATTGGTTGATAGTGATTATTAATTTTTTGAGTGAAATTAGGAATATTGTTAGTTGCAAGCAAGGATGGAAATCGTTGGGTCATGATTGGGTTGTTGGGATCTGGGACTGGAATTTACATTTTTGCCGTTATTTTCCACTATGTTCCTATAATATGGACATTCATTAGACCTGAGGTCAGCCCTGTGCTTCCCCATGCAATTATTACAAGTAGGAGTTGATTTCTTTGATGGACAAATTGCTGAATGGTGTTTTTTTGCACAGAACTCACACGAAACTTCGTAGTTACAGTTATTTCTACTGTGTACAAAGTCTAGGCAACGGTAGCACTGAATGGGACGTACAATTTTCTTTCTTCTTTCCGGCTTTATTATGGAGTTGCAAATGCATTTTAATTCCAAAACACTTTCTATTTTTTCGGTGCCGTTGAATTTTACAGCGTCTACTGGGATGAGGGCATTGTTCTTGTTTAGTCTCGTGAACTGATGGATATTGAGATGCGATGTCTTCAAAAATTTCGTTTTCCGGAATTGAGGGGTGAATGTTTTTTATCACAATTGAATATTTCTTTACACTAGGATCTGAGTACGTATGGAATTGTTTATTAGAATTTATAAAGTATTTAACTCAAGCTCTGAAGTCGGATATATTCGTGAATTGTATTTGAATTTTATTGTTCTTGTGTTGAGTGGTAAAGTTTTCTGTGAAATTAGATTTGATATCCTTTATAAATTCGGTATAATTGCTAATTCTTGTTAAATGGATAGGGGGATTTTTTTACTTCTACTGGTACTTTAGGTAACTCTTCTTTTAAAAAGCTGAATATATTTGACACATTTACATTATAGTGTTTTTGCAATTTGATATCGGAGTTCAGTTCTGAGGAAAGTTCTGTCGAGGTCATGCGTTTGGCGTCTCTATCACTGGCGTCGCCTCCGTCCTCGCGGCTTCGCTTGCCTTGCATTACCTTGTTTTGTTGCGTCTCCGAATGAAGATAATAATAATAATTATAATATGAATAATAATTATTATTATTATAAAAAGATGAAGAAATCAACGACATTTTATTCTATTGAAATGCTTTTGATATAAGTAAATCGTGTTCGTTGCCGGAATGTAAAAACCTACTGTCGCCCTTACGAGAACTTTCAAACGCACGTCAGTAATAATTAAAAACATTAGTATTTAATCATTTCTTATTTATAATGACCTTAGGCATTAGAGAGACCGTAAGTAATTTGGGGAAACTTTAGAATAAAATGGAAAATTTGGTGAAAGTTTAAAATCTCGTTACTCTCTTATTATTTATTTGAGAAAAATAATGTTTAGAGCAAATTTGTTGAGAATTCTATGATATAATATTATGCATAACTATTTTTGGCTAAGATCAACCATTAAAAAGTTATAATTCAAAAGCCAAACACATACCATTTTTTTTTATTTGTTACTACCAAAACTTTTCCCGGAAAATTTCAACGTGGAAAACTTAGGGTTTCTTCTTCTAATTCTTTCTCCTTCTAATAACAATATAAATGTCATTAAAATTATCTTCTACCTCTCCTTTTGTAAGGAAAAATGTAAGGATATGTTCGTGAATTCATTCTTTACGTTATACACTGAATTTAATGACAATTATATCTTCATTTTAGGTTTTGAATAAGAAGATATATTTATCATACTTCGTTCATTTACGAGATGAAGTGATATTGAAGTGCAAGTGCAAAGATGTAATGTAAGAAAACCAGAAAGTGTGACATAATAATACACAAAGATAACATTATAATATTACGAGAAAGTAAGTGCTTTTATAGCACTTCTAGTTAGAGTAAAAATTGTTGTATTCAGTATTTCATGCATAGTTAATGGATTATATTATTCAATTTGTAATACAATAACTAAACAAATAATGTAAGTACATTTAATGTGCATGAACATTTCTCACATCCCAACTCTCACAATCAATATACAAATTTAAGAATTGAATAGATGTGAAAACTTTACTTGAACTCATACGTCACAAGGCGTTTCAGCTGACCCCAAATCCTTTACAACGATCGGGAACTGTACAAGAAAACGCGCAATCGCGCGCTTGCGCAGCGCGCCAATCGCAACGGGCGCCCGCGCCAGCTGCTCGGATTAAACGCTCCCCGCGGGCCGCGCGCGGCAATTGTTTCCCGCGGCTGCGGATTAAATATTTAGGGGCGCGGTCGCCCGGCGCCGGCGCCAGCGGTCGCGGTCCGGCAGTCTCGTTGCGGCGGCCCCCGCTCCAGCCCCCGACATCGCCCTGTTACGGCTGCAACCTCCCCCCCCCCCGGTTTATGGGTTGCACCGTCTACTGTGGTGCTTGGAGACAAATTGCGGCAGACAAAAGGAAACGAGAAATGTATGCTGACGTGTGCTAGTTTAGTAGGAACTCGTGCTTTGGAAAAGTTTGAAACAATGGATGGCTTTTGTTTTGTGGATAGGTATAAAATATTGATTATGAGAGGAGTTTAATAAAACATTCGTATTGGAGTCCATAAAATTTAGGCTTACGAACAATAGAACTGGAATTATTTCTTCGAATAAATTCGCTAGTGTTTTGTCAATATTTCCATTCATGTAATATTTAAGTGAGATCTTGGTACATATTAAAGACATGGAACGTAAACAAGAGTAACGCAGGGTGGACACATTTTGGGTGATTGTGGATTCACAACTCCTCACTGATTTGTGGAGTCGGCATCTATCATGTGTGTTCTCGAGGTGTCGAGAGAGAGCGTTGCACTCTCGACCCCAGAGATAAAGAAATCAAACAAAAGAAAAATAACAGCTCTTTTACGTTTTTGTTGATGTTTTTCCTAGATGTATTTTCTTTATAATGTGTTACGAGTCAAACAGATGATGTGGCATGCATTACAGACGTGGTTCTGCTTTCCATCTCTCTCTCCCTCCCTCTTTCATCGCCCATCTGTCTTTCTCTCTCTTTCTCTCTCTCTCTCTCTCTCTCTCTCTTTCTTCTTCGTTTCTGTTCCTGTCTCTCTCCCTCTGTGCGTCTTTCTCTGTCTCTGCATGTCTGTTTGTCTCGTCTCTCTGTCCCTGTCTGTCTGCCTGTCTCTGTCTGTCTGCCTGTCTCTGACTGTCTGCATGACTCTGTTTGTCTGCCTGTGTCTGTCTGTCTGCCTGTGTCTGTCTGTCTGCCTGCGTCTGTCTGTCTGCCTGCGTCTGTCCGTCTGCCTGCGTCTGTCTGTCTGCCTGTGTCTGTCTGTCTGCCTGTGTCTGTCTGTCTGCCTGTGTCTGTCTGTCTGTCTGCCTGTGTCTGTCTGTCTCTCGCCGCCTGCCCTGTCCTCCTTGCCCTGCGTCACACTGCAATGCCCATCAAAATGAAGCTCGGAAAGCTCAATTTGAATGAAAATTGAATTAAAATTAAGAGAAATCTTGTACTAAAGCGCCATTTAGTAGTTACAACAAAAGTACCAGCACAAAAACATTCTGCGTAAAAAAACACATAGATATGCCATCTTTCATGCTGATCGGGCTCACAGTTCTAACGCATCGCGGCTGGCCTCTGGCGAACTATATTAGGAACCTGTCTCTTAGAGACAGTCGAAAAGTAATGCCATCTACCAGCATATTATTTAAATAATTTATTTTTCGTATTTGTGTTGAGTTAATTCTCACCAAACTTTGCAAGGACACTACACTAAATCCTGAAGAAGAACCTATAATTATTTTGTATTTACTCATTTACTGTATTTATTCCTTTCAGTCCTTTTTGTGGAATCGTTGTCGATTACATGTCGTTGAATTAAGTTTTATTAGCGTATAATAATAGATGTTTGCGTATCTCGGAAAATTTTAGAGTATAGTGAATCAAACGACTAGTTACAAAAACTCTAATTTTGGTAGTAATACACGTCATTAAGTATTTCCACATTATTAAGTAATGATTGTACCGAAAAACTCACATTTGAACATTAATTTTGGAAATATTGATCATACATACAATTATCAGAACATAATGACAAATATATAAAGAACATGTGCGTGAAAACCCAATTTAGACACAAAAGTTTGTTTCGTCGTTATAATACATGTTTCTATTACATATATTGAAACAAAATGTATATTATTCTACATCTTAAGTATTGAGTAAAAATGATAGACATACATTGAAGGCATCTAAAGATTTTATTTTGACAGTCATATCATTTTTATTGCAAATTATTTTCGTGGAATACTACTTTTATAGTTGTCAATGAGTTATGACTTTGTTTCTGGTAAGAAACTTGAGTATTTTCTTTATAATATTCATTAAGTTGTCACGAATGGAAATATATCAATCCTTTAGTAGTTACACTCCCAGTCCCAATCCTTTAGTAGTTACACTCCCAGTTTAGGACTCCCAGTCCACATGTATTTATTTGACCTTACAAATCATATAATTGCCGTGTCTACCTAAAACCAGTAGTTTTAAACAATTATTTTATTTCCATTTGTTCAGTGCAGTAACATCGGAGTTATGTTTTAGCTGCAGGGGCGTGGATTTTTTAAGAGGGGAAGCGCTATATTCTCTATTACATTTACGTTGTGGACGGAAGATTCAAGGAACTCTGCAATTAAAAGTACCTTATTAATGGAACATGGAATATTTCTTGATAAAAATGTTTATTCTCAGTATTGTTATCAGAAAATAAATATCTTTCTTTCTGTAGTTGGAAATGTTTTAGTTAGTTTTACTCGTCAACAAAGCAACACAAGAAATACACAGAAATACGCATTTATCTATCAAGGGAATAGGTCGAGATGACATCCTGGAGAGATGTTTCATCCAGATTTAAAATGGTATGTTTTGGCAAAAAAATTGTTTATCAAATACACATAGATCTTTCCTCATGTGTTGCACTAGAAAAATT
>BOPP01000232.1:1076687-1109992 GCA_017312745.1 Gryllus bimaculatus | reverse complement strand
GTAAATGAATTGTTTTACATACACGTGAAGAAAAATTTTTCATCCGGAACAGCACCACATTCATAATACTATTCTGTTGTTCTGCGGAGAGAATCATGAATTAATAATTTATGCAATAAACTCGCCAGTCTTCTCAAATCACGTGACACAGGATGTGTAAATAAATAAGATGAGAAATCTAAGCTTATAATCGTGAGCCGACAAAGATGGCTAGCGATCATCAGGGTTGAAGTATAGGTGGCGTTGGTTAATATCAATAAATGTTAAAACAGACAAAATATTTAATAGAATGTCCTAAGAATTTCGTCCTGTAGATGTGCCTGTGTGATAATAGTTCCTTTGAGGTTCTTTCGCATAAAATTTTCCGTTTTATGGCGCTAGGAAACGCTTTGTTTTAGGAGTGATTAAACGATATAGCTGCTGAGTGCTGCTGGTTTTGATTTGGATGCGTTCTTAAACAATCCGTCAATGATTTTTAAGTCAAAAAGTCACAACTAAACTCTCCGTGATATTCCTTTTCTTCCCTTATCATATTTCATTTATCAATATTCATTACAAAGTCGGTTGCGAGATCATCAATATTCTTTATAAAGGTCGGTTTGCGATCGAAACAGCTAAAGGAATGTATACTGAAATAATGTAGGAGACAATTCAGATCATCATGAACGCATTTAAGAATAATGTTCGTAGGCTTCCGCGGCCGAAACTCATTAGCTGTGCCGAGGAGAGCCGCGTCTCCAGTCAATGAGCTGGACGTTTCGGCCATCGTTTTTATAGCTTTTCTTACGATCTATGCTATCTACAGCTATTCTGCCTTCTGAGGCAGTATATATGTCAAGAAAATACTCTAAATAACATCGGAGATATAATAGAAGATATCTAAAGTGGAGATAACCAGCTCCGATCTTTTGCTGCAGCGTACATTTAGGAAAACAAATAATCATGTAAGCTAGTTACATCTTACCGGTTCAAATTAGTACGAACTGGAAATCTATATTTTTTCTGAATAATAGTACAAATTACCTCGACAAGTTAATGCGGCGGTGCAGACCTGTCCAAACATACCCTCATAGTGTTTTCACTTGAATTTACATGCCCATTCTGAATACCACAATATCAATTTTGGCTGCCCTAGATACTACCAATTACTTTTAAAAATTTCCAAAATTTGCCACCATCCTTCGCGACATATTTTTCGTTTCTACTGCAGAACTTGGACGGCCCTCGCAAGCCGGAGCGGCGAGCGCCGGGCGCCCGAGGTGGCGTTGTAGAGGTTGTTTTCTCGAAGTCAAAATGCAACTTCGGTGGGCAGCAGGCGGTATATAATCAATGTCTTTTCTTATTGTAAAAGTTAATTTTATTTGAGATATTTTATTTCTTTGCCAATAAAAGTTTGTTACTCTTTTCATTATGAATATCGTCAGTACGCGTAATAATTAAATATTGAAAACGTATAATATATAACTATTGTGATCACTTTGTATTTAAACTAAGTAAAGAAGAGATTTAATAGTTACATTTATGAGTCAAACTCACATGTCATGGCCTCATTTTGGTTATTTGTTCAAGAAAATTACTGTTCTTTAATTTGTGTCTTTTTGTGTCGATTAATTAATTTTCTCGTTTGAAAATTCCTAAAGACTTACAACTTCATCGCACTTTTCCAGATGGCACCGACCTTTCGCGTGTGATTACACAACTGACGTGTTTCGCAGTAGACGCAGACAAAGAGTTCAAATTCGTGAGGAATAAGTTCCAGGGTAGGTAACTAATGGATGGAAGATGAGCGGTTGCGGCAAGGTTTATCACAATAAAATGTATTTCTTACAAAAATGAAATTACAGATTAGACTAAAATTCGGAAAAACTTGTATTAGTATTTTAGACTATGTAGAGTTAATATTAATATTATTAGTTTTATTAATTTAGCTGCTAGGACGGGCAGCTGCCCTCGCAGGAAACGACCTTGGAAGCACAGTCTGCCGCTTTCGTCGAGCGGTGATTGTGAATCACTAACGTCCCCCCACTTTGCAGGGTTAGCCATTTTTACATTGGTGAAAGCGTAGGGCGAATTTGCAAATACAGGATGTTTTTTAATTGACTTGCAGTATACATTGGCACACAAAAGTTTGAGCGTGAGATTGATACGGCATGTGCTTTCGATGAAAAGAAGGATTAGGACAGATTGCGACATGTCATATCACAGCATTCCCTTATCCGTGCTTCAGTTTCAAGCTTGTCGTTACGTGATACTCCGCGAGTCAAAGCGTGTTGTATTCTAAGTAGGCGACAGGAAGCACACGACTGCCACATTGCCTCACCCCCCCCCCCGATATTTGCCGTGCAGCGTGTTAAAGTTTCAATAGCAGAAAACTTAACTCCTAATTTTTGAAGATATTAAAACTTCACAAATTCATTCGAATTGTGTTCACTTTTACTTCGCGAATTGATCTATTTATCGTTTTGTAGGCAAATCTATATAAACATTAAAAGGTGACTGTTTTGTATGTTTATGTAAATAAGGTGTTAGTTACGTTTTAATAAGAATAAGCTGTTACAATCATTTGAAAACTGTTTTTTAAACGCTCAAGAATGTAAATGTGAGAAACTGAACATAAGAACGTAAATGTACTTCTGTAGCATTACTCACAGTTTCGTTTTCTCTGAATTCATATGAAGTTCAAGTTCAATAAGTTTCAAGTCAATACTGTTCGTGATTATTGCAAATGTATTTTTAAAAATACGTTAATACAGATGCAAATTAAATGAAATCTGCAGCGCAGCGCATTTCGCATTCAACGTAACCACATTTCGCATTCAACGTAACTTGTCGCATTCAACATAGATCTATTTGGGTGGCGTTGATAGGCATACTGACTAAGATGGCTGCGCTAAAACATTCAAAAATAAGTTTTTAGAATTTTCTAAGGATCTTCTGACCGTATCAAAAAAAAATTTATCATTTCTACATCAAGAGACCGATACGCGTCAAATGATACGTTTCGATACGTGGTCTAAGCGTGAATGACGGATCCGCACCCACCCACTCTCGCACACTCAAATAAGAAAAAAAGTAAATACTTTATAATATAAATGTGAAGGCCATTCGATCGGCAGCAGTGGTCGAGGCATTATCGTTGGTCCGCTCAGTATAGCTTCGCTGTCTATGACTAGATTGCATGTTTTATCGAACTCATGAAATTTAAGTGTCAGTGTAAAGTGAGCAGGCTACTTCACTACATCGAACTGTTCTGATTACGACGTGCCTGTTTCTTATTGTGAATGGGGAACAGGAAATAAATTATTGATATCGAATCGGCTATCCGAGGGCAGGCCTCTGACTACAGAAGCCAGTTGAAGGAAATCTGACCGGCCGTCCAAGTGACAACAGAGTGGTTCTCAATGCCCTATACCCGGAGAAGGAACAAGATATTATAACACAATGCGACAATGAAATTTGCCGCAGAACCAAAATATATGACTGTTATGTACTATAGTGCCCTGATGACAAAAAAGAAAATTATTTTTCATTATCACTTAAACTTTCTTCTGGAAACACAATTTTATCTGACATCGATTGCGTCAATTATGTTGTAGCGACACATATCACATTTTTTTAGGAATATTATTGGCTAGTTTTGTGATTAGAGAGGGGAAGGTGTAATAAGAACATGGGGTAGATAAAAGGACGTTGCGCTTGCATTAGTTAATCCATAGTGAGATCATGCAGTATATATTCTTGAATTGTGTAAATTCGCCAACGTGAAGAATATTGTTTAAGCATGTTATTGTGTTTCTTACACTCAACGGTGTCTAGGAAGTCTGTTAATTCACGAAATCTTCTGTTATGTGTGTGGCCAGTATTCCACTAATGGTCAATGTCATCCCATTCTCCGATTGCCAAGAAGGCACACGAGTTATATTTTGAATCAAAGGACGATGAGGGTAAATGTTGGTCACCACATAACTGTTGCTCATATTTTCCCCATATTTAACAGCCTGGTTGCACTGAATCCACCCATCTATGCCATTACCCCATATGCCGGACCACAATGTGGAGGGAATTTAGAGACCACATTACAGATTGTTACTTTCGTTTAACGAATGTAACAGGAATCTCAAGTAAATCAAAACCCACAGTTCACACAATATTAACATACAACAATGTGTGATCTGCAATGCGCCCAGTTCTGCTTGCTGATTCTCTCCGAGTTTCAAAACCTCCAACAGAATAAACACTTAGTTCGTATATTGTAATAACATAAATGGGCTGCTTAAATATGTTGGATGATTCACAACTGGAAGGAATGGCGCCTATTTATATATTCCTCAAAGAGAAGTCTCAAAGCCATTCTCATACATAACCGAAATGAGAAACCTTCGATACCCGTGGCCCTTTTCGTTCTTGAAAGGAAAACTATGAGAGCATGAGGCTACTTCTGAAATATACTGGCTATTTGAATTACAAATGGAACATATGTTGTCATCTCAGAGTTCTGGGACATCTTCTAGGAATGCAGACTGCTTCCACAAAGTATTGCTGTCTCTCGTGCCACTGGGATAGAAAGGAAGGGAAGAACGTTATGTAGTCAAACAGTGATCTTGGAGAGAAATGATCAATCTTGGTGAAAAAAGGTGTAGCGTTAATTCCTAATTGACAAAGACAGTGCGCATTCCAGTCCAACAGTCGCCTTGTACAAACGTACCAAAATCAGCCACGTACATTTCATGCTCATGGACAGCGCTGGCGGAAGAGACGCCGGGCTCAACAAAGGCAAACCTAGGGAACGGAAGGAAAGGGGTGCCGTGAGGTGGGTGGCAAACTTGGAAACCCCTTAGGCAGGCCGGCGACGGAAACACGTTGGCGGAAACAGCGAGATGACGCAGTTCCGTTAGCCGGTCCAGAAGCTATATAAACGGACTCCGGACCTAAACTCCCTCTTCTGATTCTTGAGCGCGTCGGTAGGAAGTCGTGTGGATTGTGCCCGGCGCTGTATTTTAATGCATAGACTACTGAGGCACGGGACTGAATCCGGCGTGCTACGTCGAGATGGGAGGTGCGGCATACTCGCTTGTATGCTCACGTAAGGCTACTGGTGCATAACACCGAATATATCTAATTATCAGGCCAGCGGTGGTGGTAACCAGAGAACATTCCTTCTAGTAACGGGTCAGTATTGTTTATTGTAAATATTGTACATAGTATTCAGGTGTTGGAGCATTTTTTTCAAATAAATACTTAATAATTTACCAACCGTTCACGCCCGGCAAATACGCCGCACAAGGGATAAAGAACGGCGGGTTTTTCAATTTTTACTATCAAACTTTCCTGCCATTAGTACTAAAAAATTAATGAAGGATTTATCATTGGCCCTCAGATCCGTAACTTCAAGAAAGATTTAACCTTTGAACGGATTGACTTGGCTCGAATTGAAAGATGAATGCAACAATATCTTGGGAAGCAATGTCTGAGAATGACAGGGCTGAACACGAGCTACGCTGATACAAGACTAATGGGTGCAACATGTCTCTGAAATTACATTTCCTTCATTCCCATTTCGATTTCTTCCCACTTTATCTTGGCGATGTGAGTGACGAACATGGTAAACGATTTCACCACCAAGATATCGCGGCCATGGAAAGACGATATAAAGGAGGATGGTCATCAATCCTATTAGCGGATAACTGCTGGACACTCGTATAAGAAGTATCAACATCCACCCAGAAAATATATACCATATTGTGTCCAACTTAACAGAACGTACACTGTATATAGTGGAGGTGACTTTCTTGGTGAGCAAAGAACTGCGAAGAAGCGGTTACGAATTACAAGCACTGGCCTAGTGTATTCAAAAAAAATAAAACAAATGAAAATCAATTCAGGTTTAGGTCAGAACAAGCCAAGGCAAGAACAATCATAAAAGAATCTAAGAGGAGCTGCTGGAAGGAATACATACCATCTTTAAATAATAAAGTGAACTATTCGGAGGCGTGGAAGCAAACAAACGATGGAATAAGCATCGATGGAAAATCCAATAACCAATTACCTCAAGTCTGAATACATGCCAGATGGTTCATTCATTCAATACCCGTGCGACACTGCAAATAGCTTTGGAAAGCTTTTCGCCTCCAACGCTAGTGATACAAACCTTGCACCTCCAGGCTTCACAAAACATAAAGAAGAAAGTGAGAGATCTCCACTAATCCTAGAAGTAGAAAATGAAACAGATGATTCCATACAACTGAATGCACCCATTGCGCTCCGGGAACTTTCTGCGAGAAGTCAATATACGTCAACTAAAAGACACCAGTGCCGGTCCCGACGGAATATCTAACATATTTATCCGGATACGCCCTCCTCCCCCTCTTCTAAACATTTACAATTATTTATGTTTAAACAATATCCTCCCACAAAAATAGTGTGAAGCTGTCATTGTTCTAATTCACAAATCTGGCAAGAACACATTTTTAATAAAGAGCTACAGACCTATTGCCTGTATTTTAGAGAGGTTGGGAAGGTAATGAACTACAGAAATTGTATCTGGAGAAACATCAGCTAATAATACCACATGAAAGTAGTTTTCGCAAAAACCGATCCCCCTTAAACAGCATTGGAATAATCGCGAACAGCATCTACAATGGATTTGACAGTAATACGTTCACAATGGTACTAAGCCTCGACATCGAAAAGGCATATGAGATGGTCTGGCGCAGACATATCATCGACACAATAACGAATCATGAAATTAAAGGCAACATAGGTAAGATGGATCATAACCTCATAAAGAACGGTACATTAATGAAGGAGGTACATTAATGGTAGGAGGATCCCTATCAAAGAGATATATGCTGAAAAATGGAGTACCGCAAAGCTCTGTGCTTTGTGTGTCCTTGTTTCTGTTGATAAAGATCTTCAGACCAGCATCAAACGACCTGTGTTAGTCAGCATGTACGCGGATGACTGCAATATATACATCACTGGTTAACAACTTCTTCCGTAGCAGATATAGCGCAAAACACCTTAGACACCATCCTCGCATTCTCCACTGATGTTGGCCTAAAATTCTCCAAGAGGAAATCTACAATCATCATTTTCTTCAGGAAACGATCCATTGAGAAGACCCTATCCCTGAACCTAGATGAATATACGATAAAGCAATGTAAAACATTAAAAGTCTTAGGTCTAACACTTGACGAACGGCTATCCTGGATATTTCACATTAAAACCTGAAATAGTAATGCACCGAATGGCTAAATCTGATGAAAGTCATCGTGGAGGCTACACAGTGCTTAGAAGAACTTACCAGTAATTGATCAGGGCTAAAGACAGCATATTCTACGATGCTGGAAATATGAAGATTAAAAGAATACTCGACCCTATCAATAACACTGGTGCCATACTTATATGCGGAGCATATAGAACATGTCCGGTGACAAGCATGTAACAGGAAGGTAATTTACTACCCCTGGATAAAATAATATGAAATCTAGTCGAAGTTACAGCCAACTGTGGCAACCCTACAAACCAAATTTACCAGCTTACATATAGACAGAAAGAAACAACCAAAACCAATTACTACACGGGCTATACAAATACTAAGCACAATATCAGACACCATTCCACCGCTTAAACCTATCAGTATCACTGACTATGCACCATAAACAATGCAGAACATTAAAATTGAGGAGATGATAAACAATTTTATGAAGTCAAAAACTCACAATCAAGAGATAAATAAATAGGAGAAGAAATTTTCCAATATCAGAACTACAAAAAAGTATACAGAGATGTCTCGAAGAGTAGCAACTACGTGGGATGTGCCGCTGGAATAATCCAAAGCAAACTGCCCGACATGCACTCAGTTTTGTCCAGCGACTTATACGCCATCATCACTAGAATACATTCTCGAAGACAGTGAACGCATATTTCTGAATGTAACAGACTCCAAATTCGATCTGTCAGCTATAGAAAATGCCTTTTACTTTGGAAATCGGTTAGCCTTAGACATCGTTAGAACGATAAGGAACTCTAACATTAAAGATAAAGAGAGAGTGTTTGGATGGATCCCGGCTTATGTGGGTAGCATCTAGAATGAGCTTGCAAACATCTGCAAAATAGGTGTTACAACTTGATGAAAGACGCAACCTTTTCAAAATGCCACAGGACTATCAAGCCAACATCCAGAGAAAATTACAAGAATTGGACAGACAGAAATGAAACAACGCTGCAAATTAAGAAGTATACGTGAATACAAGGATTATATTCTATTGACATCCTTCTGAAAAGATGGCCAGGTTGTGTTTACTAGATGCAGAATAGGTCACACCAAGCTCACACATGCCCATCTAACTGTGGGAAAAACTGCTGTTATGTGTAATGTGTGAAATGTTTCTATGTACATCAAACATTCATTTCTATGCCCCAGGTTTGAGGCCGACCGAACGAGACATAAACGACATGGCAAAAGTACTGAAGGACAAAGAAAAATGCAGGCAATTTTTCACTTTTTTGAAGGGCATAAATTTGTACAGTGATATTTAAGTAAAATTTATAAACTGGTTAATATTTTGATATGAATATTCCCTCCCAAATTTTCATTACATTCCATGTAGAAAAATAATGTTATTGTGTAAATGTCGTTAATAACCTTTAGTAGTTGATTCGACATAAAACAAATAAATTTCAAAAATTAAAATTGAAGACCCGAGAAATGAAATGTCTAAATATATTGTAACCGTTGCATATCTGTGATTAAGATGGCAACGCTGCATTTGAATAGCGCGGGCAAGAAGTAGTAAACCTTATAGATAGACGTTCTGAGACGATTTGAATTTCGAATTTTTGCACTTCTAAAAAGTTTCTATGAACACTCGGTGTCTGAATGCATATTTGGCGGGAATGGAACTTCATTATGTGCTTGTGGGTGGAGAAAGTAGAATGTAATATTTTTTCTAATGGAAATGGTTTACTAATGAAACTATATTTGGGTGTAGAACAATATTCACCTCAAAAACAAAAACATGCCAGAGAGCATGAATTTGAGATTTCTTTGCGCTGTAAGGGTTTCACGTTGTTTTTCAAGAAAAAGATTGTACTGATTAATTGTTGTTTTTTATGTTGTGTAATATATTTGACTATTTTGAAGGGTAATATTATGAAATTTTACATGAAATTCTAGTGGTAAATTAGGTGAGAGGGTAAATTTATTTTATGTTCAATTCATGTTATTCAAATTAATTTTTGTAACCTTGGCAAGAACTTTGCAAACTGTACTCTACCATCGTCAAATTGTTACAAACAATAATTATAAATGAATTTATTAAATTTCGTTGTTTTCTTCTAGAAGAGAGAAGAGATATGTGTAAAGTGATTTTTGTTATTGTACAAAGGGCAATTTATGTTGTTTTTTGTTACTATAAATGTATTGTAATAGTTTGTATAAGTTTGGAAATTTCCTGGATAAACACTCCCCTTTCTAATAGGTCAAAGAAAGATCCACAATCCTCCAAGAAAAATATATTTTCCAAAATTATTTTTTTAACTGATGATTAAGTTCAGAGTTATGAACCCTCCTAAAAATAATAGAAAGTGGGGAGGACACTTTCAAGTAAGAAATGCACAAGTGATAATCATATAAATAATAAGATAAATCGGGGGAAACAAGTCATTAATATGCTAAATCCTATTCTGTGGAACTCCCAGTTATCAAAGAAAAAGAAAAATACATACAGTACCTTAATAGAAAGTATTTTCACATATGGCTCCGAAGTATGGCAACATACCCCCAAAAAAAGAGATTATTGACGATTCAAATGGACTTTTTCAGACAAGTTTCAGAATATCTCGTTTACACAACATACGCAATGAAGAAATGAAAGAGAAAATGGAAATTCGAAAGGATGTAATAGATACTGTTAGAACGAAAATAGCTGTAGTGGTACCGACATCTGCTGAGAATCCCAGAATTGAGGTGGCCCAAACAAGTATATAAATGGATACCTCCGTACAGAAGACAACGGCGCAGATACTGGCAACTAGAAAAGGCAACTAGAAATCTGACAGAGGAAGTTGTAATGGATAGAGAGGGCTGGAAAAAAGAAACCGAAAAACATCGTCAGATGTAAACCACTCGGTCAATAGATGTGTATATATATATATATATTGAAACGAATAACGTTTCTGTATTAGAACAATTAAAATTGATAAATAATTATAATTAAAATAAAGTACTGGAGTTGATCAGCGCAGTAACGCCGCCGCCGCCGCCACCAACGGTCAAATCGGGAGTTAAACTGCGGTCTCGAGAGGTCTCGAGTGAAGCACGGACGGGGCAGTGCTGCGTCCAAGAGATTAATTGTCGTTGTTAAGTGCAGTTCGGACTGAGTGTGGCCGCTGAGTGTGGAACCATGTTGATAAGGATTAACAATCAGATGATTAGTGAAAGTGGAATTGCGCAGCAGAACTGATAAAAACCAATAAGACAGGAAATCGTGTGGCCGATGAACTCGTGTCATATTCCCGCCGTGAGACATTATTCGTACCGGCTGGGGGTGGACCCCGGCGAATTCACTGGCCGTTGCGTTGGGGCCAGAGGAGTTGGTCGCCGAAGGAGGGCGAACTCCCGGCGGACTTCGGGGCGAAACCGGAAGATTGCTGAAGACCACCAGCCGCCCGTTGCCAACGACGGCCCCGGTCACCTCAAGAAGGAAGCAGGTGTTTTTTAAAAACAATTCAAGGGCTAAGCGTGGACCGGTTGCGCTTGTTTTCCCAAGGCCTGCGCATTGCGATATTGGAAAATACATTTGTAAAAGTGGTGTTCTCTGATCATTAAAATATTTCAGATGTGCAAAAAGGATTTATAACGTTATCTCCTATCTTGACGCCAAATTTCTGGAGACCCCATTCGCGAAACACTGTACCTGTCCAATTTTGCATAATTATTTGAGTGAAAGCTACCGCTTCCAGGGACGATCACTATATATATATATATATATAATATATATATATATATATAAAATTTTCTCATCATACAAATAAGGAAATGTCTTCACTTCCATTATTTAATGCTGGCCTGAATGGTTGGCTAATGTCAAGTTGAATTTCCGTATCATTTCATCTTATCTTCAGTGACAACTCTGAAGGGTTATCTGGGGCCTTAGAATACCCAAATTATTTTTCAACAAAATCTGTCGTTATGTGTGCCATCTTTTCAATATTTTTTACAGAAACTTTAAAGAAAATTAAGTGTTTTCGGCCCCCTTTCCGCAACTTATGCGTGAAGGAATCAGCATGGCCGCTACTGAGCGGCGTGCCTGCGAGTGTAGAGACACTTGGCTCTGACTTTGCCGCGCATGTGCACAAGAGGGAGCGCAGTATCTCCTTCTCTCTCGCACTCACTGGGCAGGGGCCTTGAGGAAAAGTAAAGTCAGTTAATTGTCTGAATTTTATTCGTTGTTCTGTGTAAAGAAATTATTGAAGCTAATGATTTAGTGTTATAGAGATTGTCTCACCGACTACGGGTCACTCCCATAACATTTAAGTAGTTCTCGATATCGAAATGAAATTTGCACTCAACAAGGCGGAATCATGAGGTAAGTAATATATCGTAGACATATAAATTGTAGAGATAAGTAGTAATATGCTGTGTTAGATATACTGCGATATACTATTCACTTGTTGTCCACTCTTGCCTTTTAATAGGTTTTACGTATAGCGCTCCGAGCACATTGTTTCTTACGCTGTTTGCGTTTATTTCTTTGTATTATCCTCAGAACTACTCGCCCTGCCCGTTTCTCGTTCGTCTTCCATTCATGTGTCTTTTCTTTTTAAAAACAAATATTTTACATGTTTTTCGACATTTTGGAGGTGATCAGAAATGACTCATCTTAGTAGGTTGATGAGAGAACGGAGCTGAGGCGTCGATGAGACCGGCCGGGGTAGAGGACACTGTTGGGTACACCGTAACTATAATTCATTATTTTTCCTGTCTAATATAGTACTGGATTAAATACACAAACAACGCGGAATTAGAGTATCTTATAAGCAATGTATATACTTCAGCACACATCTCCTTACGAGATAAGGCCTACCAGCAGCAGCGCGACCTTGCGGCCCTGGGGTTAGCACCTTGCCATCCTTGCGCTGTATTTTGAGTTTCTCAACCTGAGAAGTGAGTTTTCTCATCGGCACACACCAACAGATACTGGGACAAGCGCACAAATAATTTTTCCCCGACCGGGAATCGAACCCGTAGTTGCCCTTTGAAAAGCGAGCCCGCTAACCAACGAGCCACCGAGAGCAACTTATGGCGATCTTAATCAATGGCGATGGCGATCTTAATCCAATGCGATGTGCAATAATATAAACAACGAGCATTCGGCGACACTATTCAGAAATCAATATTTGAATCAATTATGCAACCAACCGCTGCACGAGTGAAACATATCGACGCCGAAACAAATTTCGTCAAGCCGACACTCCGTTCACGCAGAAGCTCTTTTGGTAAACATGAGTTGTCTATTGATTTTATCAAATACCAAGCTCCATAGGGGCAGCGCACTTTCTCCTAAGCGGCTGAAATCCACCCCATTACGCATCCAATTTTGTGGCAACAGCTGAAAATTCACGGACGTTTCCAACCGATCGCCTGGCCTCGCCATCAACACTCCCAGCGCACCCACCCACACGCAGCGATCCGAGGCCCTCTCTAATTTAATATCAATCTGCGCGCGAAAATCGATCGCTCTTGAAACTCGTTCCCGAGGCGCATGCGCAGTACATAGGTCGGCTGCGGACCGCAGTGGCTGGGAGAGCAGCCGCTAAAAAACGAGCAAACGCCCAAGCAGATAAGCGCAGACGCAATTTCTGGAGGTGGGGGTACCATGGCAGCTACAGGGAGCAGCGGCAATGTAACATAGAACGTCCTAGAGGAAACAAAACTCCCTCCTAGCGCGCTCTCTTCCACGAGTAGGCATAGGCCAGGCCAGGCCAGCTGCAATAGCTTCTGGTTAAGTTTATTTTGGCTGGTAGACCGCAGTGGAAGGGCATGAGAGTCCTGGTTGGAGGACCCGATGTGGGCGTATTTACCGAGATTAGTTCATTTTGTTGAGACGCAGAATCTATTTGCTAAGGAGAACGATTCTAGAGCCAATTTCTTTGATCGTTTTTGTGGTTTCCTGTAAGTAGATGATGAAGTAGGTTGGCTAAACCACAGTCACATGGCTTACAAGCAATTGTTTTCTTTCTTGTTTATGCTTGTAAACATTCTACATTCGTTTATTTGTGAAACTGTTGTGGTGAGGTAACACATGAAAGTAATCAAGATAAGACTATGACTATCTTTTCTGTAACCGTTCTCTTAAAAATAATTTCAAAACGCTTACAAAAACACGTTTTAGACGATCTCAACAGCATCCAAAAGCAGCTTGCAACAGATTTTTATAATTGTAATTTAATGAAAACATAATGTTCTCGTGTATCTCTCAAACCGATACACGCATATCAGAAAAAGATTTTTCAATTTCAAGCATCTGCAGCCATTTAAAGGGAGTCGATAACGCCGTGGAATTGGCTAAAACTTGTAACGATGAAAGAGTGAAGGTATTACGTTCCTGGAAATCCGTTTGTCTTGATACTTGTGCAGAAGCTGTATCAAAATATTAGTCGCTCTGTCTTCAAAGTGCATTATTCTAAGTTTCGGCCTTCACAACGAGAAAATAAACGAAATAAAACAAATTCATGCTGTAATGAAGCAAATGCAACCCTCATAAAATGTTGATCTTACTAAAAAATACAACTTCATTCCAATGCATATACTCTGCATATTATCATAATATTTCTTGTAATGAATGGATTTTGTTATTGGCTATTCATACATTCTGGAAGAGAATCAGTAATATCTGACAAACATAGAAAATTTGTATTGTTTGCCGTCCTCTAAATGGTGTTATATTCCACAAAACTGCATTAAAATTGTTTTTGAACCTTCAAATTGATCTATTAATTCTTGTTTTTTTTTCGATTGACTGTTTTCGAACTAATCATTCAAGAAGTTCATTTAGTTTCAGTGTATTTTTAATACGTGTAGAAATTAAAATGTTACAAACCACAAAATGATGAACGAAATATAATTTTAAAACAATACGAAGAATGATACACCTCCAGCTTTTAAAAAAACAAAATCCTTGATGCGCTCGCCACCATTACCCCTTGATTCCACAACCTCCCCTCCAAGCTTCTGGGGCGGCCTTTCGCGTAGGGAGAGCGACCGCGAAGCGCTGCGCGGCGGCGCGTGTTGGGTCGGGCGAAGCGGGCGGACGCAGCCTGCCAATGCGAGCGGAGCGCAGCGCAGAGCGCGGGGCCAGGAGGGAACCGCGGTGTGTGGGGTGGATGGGGGCGAGAGGAGGTGCGAGCGGAACGGGCAGGAACCGAGAGGGTGAAGAGAAGCGGTGGGTGAGGAGAGAAGAACGGGCGTCCGCGGACCTCGCGCGCTGCGAGATGAGCTCGCCAATGGGCCAATTTTTTAAGCTTCGGACCGCGCCCAGCTCCCCTCCGTCGCCTTTCTCATCTTAACCCTTTGTTAATCTCTCCCACTTCCTCGGCCTCGATCCGCGTCCTCTCGCCTTCCATTTTATTTAATTACGTGTGCATGCATGTGTAAATGTGTATTTACACTATTATATTTCATTACTGTATTAACATCAACTGTATTAATTTTTCTTCATTGTTAAGGAACATAACAATTTCTTAAATGTAATATTGTCTTTTCGAAGTTTAATCTCCATGATACCAAACGCGCTTATCAATCTAGTTTCCTTCATCTCACTTTTCATTCACTCTTCCCTCTACAATCTCATGTTTTTTGTTCTAATCCATTCATTGTAAATCTTATTGTTGTGGTTGCTATTTACATCATCGTATTTTCCCTCCTTCTTCCTAATCAAGGAGACCGAGGATAAAAGGAACTTCATTGTGGTCATTCCTCAAGGTGATCGGTTGATGTCGCCCATTTCGTTAACGTCAAATCTATATTATCCTGGTTATTCTCACACATCTTTTGTGCATTTTCTCTTTTCTTTCATTCGTCATAATTCTTATCTTTGTTGTTTGCGTGTATCCAATTATTTATTAATTTTTGTAAGCTTCAAGGATTCTTCAACAGCTCAAATCATTGCGGCGCATGAGAGATGATCTAATAAGTAGGTGAAGCGATAATGATGATGTGGTAAGTGATGATAGGAAAACGGAATGAAAACCTCCAGAATTGTGTCGAGGTTTGCCTACCACAAATTTTTCGTGGTCTAGCGAGAGATCGCCCTCTCGCCCAGTGGGCGGAAGGCTTAGTCACTACTTCCACCCACGCGCAACTCATGACCGCCCGCGCTTTCGCGAGGCATTCAATCTCCCTCCCCCTCTCTCCGCGTCCATCGATTGCATCGCTTCCCCCAGATGCGCCGCCGCGCACGTCTTCTGGCTTATCTTCGCCATTGACGGCTGCCCGTCCTCGAATCTCCGCTGCGGCCACGACAAAGGAGCGCGGGGCGTGGGCGAGCGGGTAGCGGGCCTCGCAGGAGGGCCCTGGACAGCGGCGCTGGCAGGGCTCCCAACGGCGAGGTGCAGCTGAAGGAACGATGGAAGCAGCTGGATTAACAAGTGCGCTTTCGGATGCTGTGTTGACATCTCATGTATGGGGAAATTGATATCCAGACTCTTGATGTGATGAAAGTAGATGCTTCAATAAAATGTTACAGGAAAGAGAACATTCTTTGATTCACAGTAAAATTCTAGTGAAGAAATTCGAAAACACGAACATAACATATTTGTGTATTTTGATGTAGGGTTGGTAAATATATTGGATGCGCATTAATGTATATACAATAAAAGTCAACAGTTTAGAAGTGTCAATAGTATCCTCCCACAAAAGTCAATTTAAACGTATTAGAGTGGGTTGCCCTTATCAAAACAAGGGTGTTTTTTTAATGTGAAGTGTTTCCATATATTATTTTAAATAATCATTTAAAATAATTCTTAGCCCTATAAAATATAATAAAGTGTCATGAAAATCATCATAAAAATATTAAAAGGCATTTGAACATGGTTTCTCTTCCGATGCGATTCTTCTTATCTTAAGTGATAGCTGAAAAACGTCGTAACTTTATCGTCTACAACAGCGAAATTCGAGAGTTCAACCTCTGTAGTCTTTCTCCAATGACTTCATTCTCTAAGAGAAGCAGACCTTCGGTTCTTTAATGAGATCTGATTGCTGCTCAAAGCCCCTCACTCTTGGCTCGCGCTGCGTTATGACCAAAACCAATGTTGATGGAGGTCAGCAACTCCCAAGCGCAGTCGGGGCGTGTTTGCATGCACGGCTCTGCGTGCGGCCCGCCCCTGACCTCCACGATCTCCTCACAGCTTCCCTCCACCACCCCACTTGCCTCTCCCACCCCGCCTCTTCCCTCCCTCCGCTCCACGTTCTCACTTACGCGTCTCTCCCCTCTCCCTGTCACTCTTCTCCCCCTCACTCATCTCCCTCTCCGCCTCTCCCCCCTCCTCCACTCTCACGGTTCTCCCCGCCTCCGCCCTCAACTTGCCGTTAACCCCCTCGCCCCGACGACCCTCCGCCCAGCGCCCAGCGGCGGGGTCGGGAGCGGGGAGGAAGACATGGAGAGACAGGCGGCCGGCCGGCTGAGCCACTGA
Source organism: Gryllus bimaculatus (assembly GCA_017312745.1). NCBI lineage: Eukaryota > Metazoa > Arthropoda > Insecta > Orthoptera > Gryllidae > Gryllus > Gryllus bimaculatus. The sequence goes on along the minus strand of BOPP01000232.1, from coordinate 1,093,297 downwards.
AAGGGCCCGTGTATTATGCTGCGGGGCAGGAAGGGAGGACCGTGGGATGAAAGGCCATCCGACACTAATGAGACAAAACGAGTAAACAGAGGCTTCAAACGCCGGTCGCGCCGCGGCCGTAAATACTGGCGGATCGAAAGTAGGAGGCCCCACCGCAGGCGGAGCCAGAGGGCGGCGCGGGGGAGCCATGTTTATCGTCCATTCGCGATGGAGGGTTAGTCGAAGAGTGAAACAGCTGTGGAATGAAAAAGTAGAGTGATTTTAAGTATAATTATTAAAACCTATTTTTGACACTTGTAGTTCATAAAGCGAAGTTAGCCCAAAAATTTCATGTTCTTTGTCATAGCTTAGTTTAAGAATTATTGGGTGCGAATCTTAAAAATATTCTGAGACATTCGTACAAAATATTAACTTAAATACGTTACTTTGCATGATTTATCATGGGCAGCGAGAGGGATTATAAATTCAAAGTATTTCAGTAAATTAAATTATTAAATTGAAAATAAATTTATAATTATGAAAAGCAGTGACAATTTTGAAGAATTGAAGATCTGATTCTAGAAAACAAAGCCATCAAAGCGTTGCTTCCAGCATACAAAGATTAGGTATATTTCCCCCAAATTCCGGAAAATATTCCGAAAATGTTTGGGTTCACAATTCAAATTGAAACATAACCCTCATACCAAGCCACCTCAATTATTCTTCCACATTGATTGCAGCACCTGTTGAAAATAGCTATTATATCTCGTCTTGTAACAACAAATTTCAGCAAACAAATTTCGTTGTGTGGCGGTGCCTATAGTCGAGTACAGTTTCCGACTCATGTTCTGCACTGAGCAAGAAATTCGAATCATGGTCGAAACACCAGAAAACTGGCAACAATGCATCATGTCGCCCACCCTCGAACTGATGTACATTAACTTTGTGTCACGTAAGGAGGAAGAGGCCTTAGAAAAACTGAAGCCTCCTGGCACAATGCAATAGTCGGGATGCAATAGTCGGCAATAGTCGAAATGAGCAAATATGTACAAATAAAGAGGCAGGTCATGAAATCTGACCGAAGAACTGGAAACGAGGTAATGTTAGTGTAGCAAGAAGTGTAGCAAAGAAAACTATGCAAGACACGCAGAATAACACAGACACAACTTCTGATGCTACTAAACATGATACACAAAAAATTTTAAAGAAATTGTAGAGAGACGAACCACTCCATGGATAATATCTAAGAAGAATGGACAAGGTGCAGATTAATAAAGATAAATCACTTACGTGTCTCAAAATGGAAAGAGAAGTCAGAGTCGCAAGCAGTTCTAATAGCAGCTCAGGATCAGGCGTTGAGAAACCGTCATTATGATAAAGTGGTTCTCAAAATTTCCCAAGATGACAAATGCCGCATCTGCCAGGAACAAGTAGAAACCACAGATCATATCGTCAGTTCTCACCGAGCAGCCGTGCCGTGCACATCGGACGCCACAGCTCTCTGACTGCGTAGTGCGTTTAGATTGAGTGTCGAACTAGTTTTGTTTGCACAACAATCTTCGTGTCTATTTTAAATAGTATACATTCTTGCATCAAAAACAGTTTACTTTTGTAACAAGTATTATAAATATTTATCACTAATGATTGAAAATCAACCCGTGACCGCGAGTGGCGAAAATGAACGAGCAAGGTAGCCCCGAATCGGAGCTACATAGTACATCAGAAGTGTTTGTGAACGCTGTGGAAACCTTGTATTACAATGATCAGTGCAATATCCCAGCAGCGCAAATACAACTTTTGCAACAGCAGAAGCAACATTTGCAACTTCTTCATCAACAACAATAGCAGCAACTAATGCTGCTTCAACAGCATCAACCTACAGCGCATCAATGGCAAGCGTTTATGCAACAGCAATCGCCACAAACAACCCCGAACACCAAAATGATGAGATGCATGCCACAACATCAAATGAAACGCTTTCAAACATAAGTAAACGAAAAAGAAGTGATGATGAAAACTCTATGACATTATATAATGTTCTAACTTCATCACGTTTTGAGGAGCTTCGAGATCTTAGAGACAATGACTTAATTACTCCAGAACAAACTATAAAAATTCCGACCATAATTATGCACAACATTGTTGACTACTACCAAATGATTTCTGACACTAATTCAGTCGCCAAATGTGATTTCACTACCAAGAAAGCCGGCGATCAACTACAAATCTACTACATGTTTACTACAATAGAAAATTACCGTAATTTTAGACATTACTATGTAGAGAAGAGTAAACAATTCTATTCTTTCTGCGACCCTTCTATTATACACAAATATTTATTTCTTATTCTAATATATACATACATATATACATTTATACATTACAGTTGCCGTCTGGCTTAGTGAAAATTCTTATTTCTATGACTATTATATATATATATATATATATATATATATATATATATATATATATATATATTGAAAGAGAACGTTTCGCATGAACAAGCAAAATTGATATTAATTATAAGTAAAAGAAGCACTAAATCGATCAGCGTAGTAACGCGCCGCCGCCGCCGCCGCTGCCACAACGGTCAAACCGGGGGCAGACGGGCGAGGCGAAGTGACGGTTGAGCAGTAACGGCAGGGAGGCCGCGAGCGCGGGTGGAGAGTATCGGCGGAGAAGCGCGAGCGCAACACGGATGGGCTGTGCTGCCCCAAGAGTTTGTAGTGAATATTATCAACAGTGTGAACTGATTGTAGCCGTTAAGTGGGAGATTAGAGGTGCTTAAAATCGATAATTAGATGTTAGGAGAAACGGAAGTGCCACCAGGACCGGATCAGTGAAAACATTAATAGTGGAGTTTGAGTGACACGACAGACACGCGTTCCATGTCCGCCGGGTGTGATGCAGCAGCGGCCGCATCGTGCGAACAGTGAGTGGAGATTGAGAAGAACAGTTGTGATCGGAGCTGCCGACGGGACGCCATTGCGCGTGGTGCAAGTTAGTATATGTGACATTGCTTGCATTGGCTGGGGTGGTGGATCCCGGCGAGTTCGTTGGCCATTGCATTGGGGGGTCCGCGAGTCGACCGCCGAAATCGGTTTCCGACAACTTCGGGGCGGACCGAAGTTTGCCGAACACGCCGCCGCCGTTGCCACGGCGGCCACGCTCGCTCCAGCCAGCCGGTGGACATCGAAGCTTCAAGGTAGCGTTACTCTGTGACGAAATATTAAAAGGCCTTGCGCACTGCGTATTGTAAGAATTTATGTATATAGTTTTCAATCATTAAACTTTCAATTGTACAAAAGAGTTCCTCGATTATTCTTCTAATGCAGCGTCAATTCCCCCTGGAAGCCCATTCACGAGAATGTACCCGTCCTTTATATTATTTTATTTGTCGTGAGAGTAACGTTTCCCGGTACGTCACAATATATATAATATATATAATATATATATATATATATATATATATATATATATATATATATAATTCATATCTGTTCGAGATCAAGGCAGTGGTCCAGCTCGTCGTCTGGTGTTGTTGCAAGATCTTATTGTTGATCCGCAGCTGTGGCCTGTGGCATGGGGTGGAGGAGGCGCCTCTGCGGACTCTGTCCGCGCTATCTGTTTGTACTACACGCGGGACCAGGTGTAGATTACCGGTGTTCGTGTAGTGGAATGCCGCACTGCCATCAATGGCTCAGTGACTATTTTTTCCTCTAAAGCTTTCATTGGGGTCATCCACAACTTTCTTTACCGCAGCGCCACTACCCGCACACCATTCTCCCAGTGCCCCTATCACAAGCGGGAGTACTTCGGCGCTGTGGTAACCGACGGTAATGAGGTGGACGCGAGTGGCTTCGTATTTTTGGCGCGTCTCTTCTAATTTCTTCTCAAGTTTGCCCTCCCGAGCGTCAGACACCGCGAAGCCTACCACGAGTGTCATTCTGCCCCGCGCGAGTACGCAGGTAGGGCGATTGCTTGCCACCACTGCCTGATTCTCCCGGAGCATCTGCCACCCCGCTGCAATGGCTGTTTCTTTATAAATGGCCTGAGTTGTTGTGTCGGGCTTCCATAAAGGTGTCAGGTAGCGGCACTCCGTGGTAACGTGACAATGTCTCGGATGCTTGTTGCCGTTGTTCCACATACTCTCATTCTACAACTTTTGGTCACGTTACCTGGGCAGCAGTTGAGACTGGAGGGAGTTGATCCTGGCCGGAAAAAGGAAACCTTATAGATGGGAATTTTCATGTTCCGGCCAGACTGTAGGAAGTAAGTAGATTCTTTCCCCAACCCTTTGGGAGCGCTTGCACATATGCCTTGGGCGGGCTGTTCCAGCCAGCGCTGTCTGACATTATTAAACGCAAATGTAGTCATAAATAAAATAATTTGAACAAATTGTCGCCGCTAGTGTAAATATTAACGTGACAAACAAGTCAAAAAATTCTTATTTGTAATTTTTTTAAACAAAAGAGTACAGAAATAAAGCGTTTATGTCATTTTATAGAGTACATTTAGCACTATCCCTACCAAAGCTTTTAAGAACAAATTTAGAGCCGCTTTTGAGAAAATCTTGTTTTTGTAATTTTTTTAAATTGTACATATTGCATGGAATATTGCACGAAAACTACAACAATTTTCAAAAAATGTACAGGATCTTAATGAAAGAGTTAAATATGGAAAACAAATTGCAATTGAAGGAAAAATCTTCACTATTGTAGTTGTAGGAAGATGCTGAAAAAAATCAGTCTTTTAATTTTGAAAATTAAGAGTTTTCAAAGAAAATCGAACCTATAATAACATAATTTTATTCTATTCTTTCAAAAATTTAAAGAAACCACTTGGAGCTGTTCTCGAGAAAATTTTGAAAATGTCCGGAGTGCTTCATATCCCCAAATTTTGAAGAATGTTTTTCAAAATTTCAAAGTTTCAACTCGTGCCAGATAGACAGGAGTTTCTTCAATTTGGAAAACATCATACACATGGTTAGTAATGTTCATAGACACCAGACGGAAGGAAGAGCAGATGGACGTTTTGAAAAAAAAAACTTTTTCGTTTTGAGGAGACCCCAAATTGTTTATTTCCGTGGAAATCTCGAAATCGATTTTCCGCAGCATTACATAACCTATACTCCGTATATTACTCCGTATACGTACGTATACTGGAAAGTAAAAACGCGTGTATTCGTTATAACACTCCTTTGCATGACTATTTTCCTTTGTAGTTTTAATAGTACATTTGGCAACTAAGACTTAACTGTGTGTTGATTTGTTTAAAAAATAAGTCCTTTTAAAAGGAAATTCCGTGTGTTTGTGTTAGGTTTACTTTTTTAAAATTATTTGCCATTTTTATTTCATAGATTTTAAATAATTTCTATGCAATTCGAACCTGTCTTGATCTCAATGTTGCCTGGTTGTAGTGTTGGTATGCCACCAATAATATGTCATCCCTCACTTAGATTATGAAAAAGTATAATTTTGAAAATGTCAAGGGACTTAATATAACGTACTCCCAATTTTAAAGAATGTTTTTCAAAATCGCATAGCTTGGAATCGAGCAATATCGACAGGGGTTTCCTCAATTTGGAAAAAATCTTAAGTGTGGTTAAGGTGCTAGTGGTGTTCATAGACGTTCGGGCAAACGGACGTTTCGCCGTCCATTGATTTTTCTGTATCAAGGACTCACAAAACAGGAATTATGGCTACACCAAAAATTTTGGAAATGTTCGGTGAGCTTCACGTAAAGTAATTTTAAAGTATTTAAGCAATGTTCTTCAAAAACTCTAAGCTTCGACTCGCGCCAGATAAAAAACTGTTTCTTTAATTTGGAAAAACTCCTCCGCATGATTTAGACACTAGTCGTTTTCACAGACGAGCAGACAGCCTCACTCAGTATATACCCCGTATATACGTATGTATTGCGGGAAAGTAAAAATAATAACATTGAAGGTACAGTACTTCTGACGAGTGTTCTAATTTTATATTACAGACTTTTACGTAGTACCTCATACAGCAAAATTTATTCACTATATTTACTACGAATCCTTCTATATTCTCTTATTTGTTTATAGTGATTTTCATGTATTTGTTTATTTCAGCGTCTTCTATTTTCCATAGAAGTGAATTTGCATATTTTTTATACTTTCTTCTCTACGTAATGTATATGGAATTAATTAATATCATTTATAACATTAACTAACACGTGCAAAGTACAAGAAAATAATATAAATATTAATTACTTGCATTTATGACTGTTTCCTAAAGCTTGTTTTGGAATCGACGTGGTACGATCGCGTATCTGCCAAACAAGACGGTAGTTAAATTTGCTGTGTTCAGCATCGCCCACATAACATGAAACGAAAAGTCTATTGTCGTTGGAGCGATAGCACTTTAAGACGAATGCATCGGCGCCCTTCAGAGGCATCCATCTTCTTGAAAGACGTCGCTAATACGGGTCGAGAAGCAAAGCACTCAGCAGAAGTCCCCCTTCGCCCGTCCCTATCGTCAGAACAACTCACTCTTCACTTCACGTGCTCCACACCCACTTTTCTTGATGCATTCTCTGCACATGCTTCAAGGATGTTCAGCCAACATCCCTTTTCGTCGCTTCGAAATAAATGGAAAGGAGGGTCACTCAAGTCACATGCATCCATCGTTCTTTCAGTCCGTCTGATCACTTTTATGAAGCCACGCGAGCGTGGGAGTAACGTTTGGTAGTATTTCATTCATTTTCCTCCTAATTCTGTGCCACTTTCTTTCCTGACTTCAGGTTCTCTCGTTCTCGAACTTTGTTATCGACGTTTAGAGCGTTTCTTGCCGAGCAAAGCGGCGGAGGCGGAGTGCGTGGTGAGGGATGTGTTGTAGGCGATGTGAGGGGACAGAGACGGTTTGGGCGATGAGGAAGGCAATGTGGGAGGCGGCAGTGGCAGTATGGATAGTGGCGGAGGTGATGTGGACGGTGGCGGGGGCCGTGTTTCGGGTAGCGGAGTCGGAGTGGGACGGAGGCGTTGTGGGCGGTAGGGGAGGCGGGGCGGGTGTTGTCGGTGGCAGTGTGAGCGGTGACGGGGGCGCTGCTGCGTCCACGTGCAGATAAAGTGCAGCACATTGTCCGAAGAGCGATCATATTCAATGTGGGTTATTTCGAAGAGAAAAAAGTCTCTTCAAGGCAGTGCCTCTTCGCAGCAGACGCGCCGCTCGCTCCATCAAGGAAAACAAAATACGTTGAAACAATTTCCACCGAATAGACTGCTCCGTGAATAAACTGGACTTTGTTGCACAGCGTTCATCATGCGCCATCATTCTAATGCGATCGCAAATAAATAGATTTTTCTCATCCGACATTTGCATTAAATTTTTCGGTATTAATACTTAAACAATGTTTTAAATAAACTACACAACGCCGAACAACTTGAAAGGAATCTTGAAAGGAAGTAGAAAGGATCTATTGTGGATGAATACTTTTGCGTATTTGTATCTCAATTTCTTTCGTAATTAATGTACGAGTCATTAATAATCGAAAATTTAGATAACAGTTGAATGGTAATAGTTCTAAAAATAGGTCGAAGATCTTGCATTCAGAATATGAGGTACGAATTCTCTTAAATTTGTACTACCGTTTATGCGAACTAGTGGAACGGAATTCAATTGAAGTGTTTAATATATCCATTAAAAAAAGATAATTTGTTATTAATTTTTAGTATTATTCTATAATACGAAATTTAAAATTATTTTTAGGTTCAGAAATATTTAATCAACAAGTACGTTTCGCCACTTAAGTTTGGAGAGAAACTGGTGTTTGTCGTCTTCTGAATGATGAAATACAGAAAGATTTTGTTGTTAATAAGTGTTTGTTAATAATTAATGTTCTTTACATTTATGTGTCTGTATGTCGCTCAACAGAGTTTTATCTTATTTTAGTGAATATAAATTTTATTTTATTCATCAAATTTTATTTTATTTTTTATTCATCATGTATTGAGTTGAACTGAATTGAATTAAAGCCTTATTTTACGTGGCGAGACATGCGCCACCAGCCCCACTCTTCTGTCTGACAACACTAATTTCGCTACGCTTTCACCCACTAGCGGAGAAAGGAGGTATTTCTTGGGCGACGATGTAGATATCTTTCTTACTTCTAGGCTGTCCGGGTGACGCCGCGTCGTTGGCAGATAGGCCGACGTTTCGCCTGTCACAGTCACATAAGACAATTAACTAAACATTAAAAACTCTATATACATAATGGATAATAAGAAAGGTTATGAAATGAAATAAAATTTCCCTTAACTGATTCATTCACTTAGTTTACCAGACATCATACAATGGCCTTTTTTCATCTTGATGCTGCATTATCACATACAACGAATAGTGAAGATTTCTATTGTTCGCAGTAGCTACGATTCTAAAAGTGTTGTTTCCACTGCCTGTAAACGTAGCAATCTTTAGAATAAATGGAGAATCGTAAGATTATGAAAGCTTTACCTTCAGAACTCTCCAGAGTTAAACTTCGATGCAGATGCAAAGAACTATGTTTTTTTGACGATTATTCTCACATGAACAGTTCTTTCATTTTACGTACGAAATTACGTGGGACATGCTCAGAGAGTGCAAAACCCTTACATAAGGCTTGACATTCAAAGGTGGTGTGTCCTTGAAAATTTGTAAATATAGGTATTTTATACTACAAAAGATTCATTATGTAGGAATAAACCAATTCACAAAGAGCATTATTTTAAACAACAGTAAGCAATTCTTCAGCGTCTGAATATTTATAAACAGAAATATATCTATGTACACGTACTGATCATACCCTGAGAAGCCTGCACAAGCCAGGCGAAACGTTCGGTATCTCTGCAACGACGCGGGCTCACCGGGCCTAGAAGTAAGAAAGATATCTACATGTGTCGCCAAGAAATACTCTTCTCTCGCTAGTGGTGAAAGCGTAGCGAAATTAGTGTTGTCAGACAAAGAGTGGGGCTGGGCGCTGTCTTCGCCAACGTAAAATAAGCTTTAATCAATTCAGTTTTCAACTCATACATGATGAATAAACAATAAAATAAAATTTGATGAATAAAATAAAAATTTATATCCTAAAATAAGAAAACTCTAGTGAGCACATACGACCGATAAATGTAAAGAATTAATTATTAACAAACATTATTAACAACAAAATCTTTCTGTATTCATCATTCAAAGACGACAAACACAGTTTTCTCTCCAAACTTAAGTGGCGAAACGTACTTGTAGATTAAATATTCTGAACTAATAAATAATTTTTAAATTTCGTATTAATAGAATAATACTAAAATTAATAACCAATATTATCTTTTTTTTAATGGATATATTAAACACTTCAATTGAATTCGTTCATAGTTCGCATAAAGGTAGTAAAATTTAGAGAATTCGTCCTATTTAGATGCAGATCGACTATTTTTAAATATCTCACCTACTTTTTAAACTATTACATTCGTATTAATTATTATAATGATCGTACAATTAATTTACGAAAGAAATTGAGATTACAAATACGCAAAGTAATTCATCCACAGTAGATCCTTTCTACTTCTTCTAAGATTCCTTTCAAGTTGTCGCGGTTGGTAGTTTATTTAAAAACATTGTTTAAGTATTAATCCGAAAAAATTTAATGCAAATGTCGATGAGAAAACTCTATTTTATTTGCGATCGCATTAAGAATGATGCGCATGAGTGAACGCGTTGGCAACAAAGTCAGTTTATTCACGGAGCAGTCTATTCGGGGAAAATTGTTTCAACGTATTTTTGTTCTTGAGGAGCGAAGCGCCGTCTGCTGCGAAGAGGCACTGCCTTGAAGAGACTTTTTCTCTTCGAAATAACCCCTTGAAATGGATCCTCTTTCGGACAATTGTGCTTGCATCTTTAATCTGGCAACGTGACGCAGCAGCGCCCCCGTAACCGCTCAACTGCCACCACAAACGCCCGCCTCCCTACCGCCAACGCTCCGTCCACTCGACTCCCGCTTACCGAAACACGGCCCCGACCCACCTCACATCACCTCCGCCACTATCATACTGATGGCGCTCAATTGCCTCCTCATCGCCAAACCGTCTCTCCCTCACATCGCCCTACAACACATCCTCACACGCACTCCGCCTCCGCCGCTTTGCTTCGCAAGAACCTCTAAACGCGATAACAAGTTCGATGAACGAGAACCTTAAGTCAGGGAAAGAAGAGTGGCCACTAGAATTAGAGGAAATTGAATGAAATTATCTACAAACGTATACTCGCACGCTTCGCGTGGCTTCCATAAAAGTGATCAGATCGGATGAAAGAAACGATGATGCATGTGAACTTGAGATGACCTCCTTTCCATTATTTCGAGAGCCGAAAAGGATGTTGCTGAACATCCTTAAAGCATGTGCAGAGAATGCACAAAAAATGGGGTGGAGCAGGAAGTGAAGAGTTGATGTTGGTTCTGACGATAGGCAGGCGAAGGGACTTCTGCTGATGCTTTGCTGTCTCGACCCGATTAGCGAGTCTTTCAAGAATGATGGATGCCTCGAAGGCGCCGATGCATTCGTCTTAAAGTGTATCGATCACGACAATAGACTTTTCGGTTTCATGTATGCTGGGCGATTGCTGACACAGCAAATTTACTACCGTCTGGTTTGGCAGATACGCGATTCCGTACCACTTCGATTTTCCAAAAAACAGCTTTTAGGAAACATCATAAATGCAATAATTAATATTTTATTATTTTTCTTGTACTTTGCACGTGTTAGTAATGTTATTAAATGATATTAATTAATTCATATACACGTAGAGAAGAAAGTATAAAAAATATGCCAAATTCACTTCTATGAGAAATAGAAAGACGCTGAAATAAACAAATACATGAAAATCACTATAACAAATAAGAGAATAATAGAAGGATTTCGTAGTAAATATAGTGAATAAATTTCCGCTTATAGTATTACGTAAAAAAGTTGTAATATAAAATTAGAACACGTCGTCAGAGTACTGACGCTTCATGTTATTATTTTTTACTTCCAGTATCGAATACATACGTATATACGGGTATATATGAGTGAGGCGTCTGCTGTATGTGAAACGACTAGTGTCTAAATATGCGGAGGAGTTTTTCCAAATTAAAGAAACAGTTTTTAGTCCTGAGGGTCGAAGCTTAGAGTTTTTGAAGACATTGTTAAATACTTTAAAATTACTTACTGAAGCTCACCGAGCATTCCAAAATTTTTGTGTGCCATAATTCCTGTTTTGGTTGAGTCCTTATACAGAAAATCATGGACGGGCGAAACGTCCGTTGCCCGAACGTCTATGAAACCACTAGCACACTTAACCACACTTTAAGATTTTTCCAAATAGAAGAACCCCTGTGATATTGCTCGATTCCAAGCTATGCGATTTTTGAAAAACATTCTTTAAAAATTGGAGTACGTTATATTAAGTGCCATTGAACATTTTCAAAATTATATTTTTCATAATCCTAAGTGAGGATAACATATTATTGTGGCCCATACAACACTAACCAGCAACATTGAGAATCAAGACAGTTCAATTGCATAGAAATTAATTTAAAATCTATGAAATAAAAAATGCAAATAATTTTAAAAAAAGTAAACCTAACACAAACACACGATTTCCTTATTAAAGGCTTATTTTTTAACAAATTCAACACACAGTTAAGTCTTAGTTGCCAAAATGTACTATTACTACAAAGAAAATAGTCATGCAAAAGGAGGGTTATAACGAATAACCGTTTTTACGTTGTCCAGATACGTAGATAACGGAGTAATTACGGAGTTAGGTTTAATGCTGCGACATCGATTGAGATTTCCGGAAATCGAAACATTCTAGTATATTAGACAATTTACGAATCTCCCTCAAAGAAAAAGTTTTTTTTCAAACAAGTCATCTGCTCTTCCTTCACGTCTGGTGATCCTATGAACATTACATAACCATGTGTATAATGTTTTCCCAATTGAAGACTCTGTCTATAATCTGGCAGAGTTGAAACTTTGAATTTGAAAACATCTTCAAAATTTGGGATATGAAGCACTCCGGTACATTCAAAATTTCTCGAGAACAGACTCAAGTGTTTCTTTAAATTATTTTTTTTTTTGAAAGAATAGAATAAAATTATTTATATAGGTTCGATTTTCTTGAAAAACTCTTAATTTTCAAATTAAAAAGACATGATTTTTTTTTCAGCACTTTCACAACTATACATTTGAAGATTTTTCTCATTCAATTGCAATTTGGTTTTCATTATTTAACTCTTTTCATTAAGAATCCTGTGTAATTTTTTGAAAATGTTGTGTTTCGTGCAATTATCCATGCAATTGTAGCAGTTAAAAATATTAAAAACAAGATTTTCTCAAAAGCGCTCTAAATTGTCTTAAAAGCTTGTAGGGATATGCTAATTTAATCTAATAAAATGAATAAAAGTCTTTATTTTCTACTCTTTTGTTTAAAAAAATTAACAATCAAAATTTTTTTGATTGTTTTTCACGTTAATATTTACAATAGCCTGGCGACCAATTGTCATTATTTTATTATGACTACATTTGCGTTTAATAATGTCAGACAGCGCTGGCTGGAACAGCCACCCAAGGATATGTGCAGCGCGCTCCCAAGCGTTGGGGAAAGAATTAGCTCTACTTCCTACAGTCTCCGCGGAACATGAAAATTCCCATCTATAAGTTTCTTTTTCCGGCCAGATAACTCCTCCAGCTCTCAACTGCTGCCCAGGGTAACGTGACCAAAAGTTAGATGAAATGAATGAGTGAGAACAAGGCAACAAGCATCGAGACATTGGTCAGTTTACCACGACAGTTGACCGTACTGACACTTATGAAACGCCCGACCACAAACAAATCATGGCCTTTATAAAGAAAACAGCCATTGCGAGGACTGGTAGGTGGCAGATGCTCGGGACAGAATAGGCAGTGGGGTGGGCAAGCAATCGCCTGCCTCGTACTCGCGGGGGCCAGAATGACCACTCGTGGTAGGCTTCGCGGTGGTCTGACGCTCGGCGAAGGCAAACTGAGAAAAATTAGAGAGACGCGCCAAAAATACGAAGCCACACTCGCGTCCACCTCGATTACCCGTCGGTTACCACAGCGCCGAAGTACTCCGCTTTGTGATTAGGGGCACTGGGAGAAATCGGTGTCGGGTAGTGCGCTCGTTAAAGAAAGTTGTGGATGACCCAAGCTGAAGCTTTAGGGAAAAAATGAGTCACTGAGGCATTGATGCATGCGCATTACTTACACGAACACGGTAATTTACGCCTGCCCGCGTGATACAAACAGATAGCGCGGGACAGATCCGCAAGAGGCCCCTCCTCACACATGCCACAAGGCACAGCTGCGATCAACAATAAGAATTGCACAAACACCAGAACGACGAGCTGAACCACTGCTGAATCTCGAACAGATTTATGATATTATATAATATATATATATACATTATATATAATATATATATATATATATATTAATATATTATTGCGTGACGTGACCGGGGAACGTTCTCTCACGACAAATAAAATAATATAAAACGGGTACATTCGTGAATGGGCTTCCAGGGGGAATACGTGCGCTGCATTAGAAGAATAATCGATGCGGAGAACTCTTTTGTTACAATTGAAGTTTAAATGATTGAAACCCTATATACATAAATTTCTTTCAATACGCAGTGGCCAGGCTATTTTAATATTCGTGCAACGGATAACGCTACCTTGAAGCTTCCATGTCCACCGGTGCTGGAGCGAGCGTGGCCGCCGTGGCACACGGCGCGGCGTGTTGGCAACTTCGGTCCGCCGAAGTTGGTCGGGAAACCCGATTTCAGGGCGTCGGACTCCGACCCCCGAAGCCAATGCGCAACAACTCGCGGTATCCCACCCCATCCAATGCAAGCAATGTTCACATTATTACTAACTGACACGCGCAATGCGTCCCCTCGCAGCTCCGAACTCAAACTTGTTCTTCTCAATTCCCACTCAACTGTTCCACGATGCGCCCGCTGCTGCATCACAACCAGGCGGACATGGAAACGCGTGTCTGTGTCACTCAAACTCCACTATTAATGTTTTCAACTGATCCGGTCCTGGTGCGCACTTCCGTTTCTCCAATCATGCTAATTATCGATTTTAAGCACCTCTAATTCTCCCACTAAGGCTAGCAATCAATTCACTTTGATAATCATTCACTACAAATATTGCTTGGGCAGCAAGCCATGTGTTGCGCTCGCGCGTTCCGCCGCATACTCTCCACGCGCTCGCGCTCTTGCTCTACTATGTCTCAGCCTCACTCGCCTCGCCGTCTGCCCCTCGGTTTGACGTTTGTGGCAGCGGCGGCGGCGGCGGGGCGGCGTTACTACGCTGATCGATTTAGTGCTTCTTTTACTTATAATTAATATCAATTTTGCTTGTTATTCATGGCTGGAACGTTCTTCGTTTAATATATAATATATATATATATATATTATAATATATATTATATATATAATAAGTTCATAGAAATAAGAATTTTCACTAAGCAGAGGCAACTAGTAATGTATAAATGTTATATGTATGTTATATAGATAAGAAATAGTATTTGTGTATATAGAAGTGTCGTAGAAAGAATAGAATTGTTTACTCTTTCTACATAGTAATGTCCTAAAATTACGGTAATTTTCTATTGTAGTAAACATATGTAGTAAGATTGGTTAGTGATCGCCGGCTTTTCTGTATGAATCACTTTGCGAATGAAATTATGCGAAAGTTCAGAAATATTGTAGTAGTCAACCAATGTTTGTGCATTTAATTATGGTCGAATTTTTTAGTTTGTTCTGATGTAATTAACGTCATTGTTCTAATCTCGAAGCTCCTCAAAAACGTGATGAAGGTTAGAACATTATATAATTCATAAGAGCGTTTCTCATCCATTCTTTTTCGTTTATTATGTTTGAAAGCGTTTCATTTGATGTTGTGCATGCATCTCATCATTTTGGGTTTCGGGGTTTGTGGGATTGCTGTTGCATAAACGCTTGCCAGGTGCGCTGTTAGGTTGATGCTGTTGAAGCAGCCATTAAGTTCTGGGCTATGTTTGTTGATGAGAAGTTGCAAATGTGCTTCGCTGTTGCAAAAGTTGTATTCCTGCCTGCTGGGATTTGCACTGATCATTGTATACAGGTTCCACAGCGTTCACAAACACTTCTGATTGACTATGTAGCTCCGATTCGGGGCTACGCTTGGTTGCTCGTTTCCGTTTTTCGGCCACTCGCTTTGGGTCCGTGTTGATTCTATTATCATTTAGTGATAAATACTTGTATAATATGTTACAAAAGTAAATTCTGTTTTTATCTGCTTCTTTATTAAGACGTTTGAAGCATTGAATTAACTATTTATTAATCAGAATCCACGACAGTAGTTGTGTGTCTAAGGTATGCAAAACTAGTTCGACTACTCAATCTAAATTTTCGCCTACCTACGCCGTCAGAGTTAGCTTGTGGCGTCGATTTGTGCATTCGCGCACGCTTGCTCGGTGAAACTGAGTATTATGATCTTGTGGTTTCTACTTGTTCCTAGTTCGGCAGATGCGGCATTTGTCATCTTGGAGAATTTTGGAGAATCCATTTATGCATATGGACGTTTCTCAACGCCTGATCCTGAGCTGCTATAGAACTGCTTGCGACTCTGACTTCTATTTCATTTTTGAGACACGTAATGTTGATTATCTTATTTAATCTGCACCTTGTCGCATTTCTTAGATATTATCCATGGAGTGGTGTCTCTCTAAATTTCTTTAAAATTTTTCTGTGTATCTATGTTTAGTAGCTCAAGAAGTTGTGTTGTGTTATTCTTGCGTGTCTTGCATAGTTTTCTTTGCTTACACTTCTTGCCTACACTAAGCATTACTCGATTTTCCAGTTCTTCGGTCAGTTTGATGACCTGCCTCTTTATTTGTACAGATATTCCGTGCGAGGTTTCTGACTATTTTGCCCGACTATTGACCGGACTATTGCATTGTGCCAGGAGAGGGCAGCTTCAGTTTTTCTAAGGCCTCTTCCTCCATTAGTACACAAATAATGTACATTCAGTTTTCGAGGTGGGCGACATATGCATTGTTGCTTGAGTTTTCTGTGGTTCGACCATGATCTCAATTTCTTGCTCGTTGCAGAGGATTTTCAGTGAGTCGGAAACTGTACTCGACTCATAGCGGTTGACCGCACACAACGGAAATTGTTTGCCTGAATATTGTGTTTACAGAGACGATGATGATAATGGTTTCACTGCTGGCATCTTGTCGAATACTGTAGCGTGGCATGATATGCAGTTAAGAATCAATTAGTATGTTGTTCATTTAATTGTGAACCCAAGCATTTTCCCGGAATATTTTCCGGAATTTGGAGGAATATACTAATCTTTTGTTAATTGGAAGCATTACGCTTTGGATTGAAACTTTGTTTTCTAATCAATCTTCAATTCTTCCAAAATTGTCACTGCTTTTCATAAATTAAATAAATTTATTTTCAATTTAATAATTAAGTTTACTGAAATACTTAAATTTATAATCCCTCTCCGCCCTGCCCATTATTAATCATGCAATAATGTATTTAATAATAATTTTGTACCGAATGCTCAGAAATTTTTAAGAT
>BOPP01000232.1:1059176-1076662 GCA_017312745.1 Gryllus bimaculatus | reverse complement strand
TATTATTATTATTATTATTATTAATATTATTATTATTTCTCAGCTACTTGGGCTATGTTTAATGTGCCCATTCTTCCACGTTAAGGAAAGAGCTCGGTTACTGGAAAGAGAGATTTCGCTCTGACCCGTAAGACCTCATTTGTTCAAAAACTTGCAAACTATATGACGTTTGCAGGATCACTGCTTTCTGTCCGCAATTTAAAATTGTTTAGATAATCCCATTTTTTCCTGAAAATGTTTTGTAACTACACTTTCAGCCGAAATAGCAAGTGGATATATTGTTACACTTTGTAGTTTTCACATTTGTTTTATTTCCTGAGAAAGATCTTCATACCTGTTAATTTTTTTTGCCTCTGTTTTCTTTAGGTTATGAGTCAACGGTATGGCAATATCAACAAGCATAGCTTCTTTCTTATCCTACTATATCTGGTCTATTGAAGGCCACAGTTTTATCTGTGATTATGGGTCTGTCCCAGTAAATGATGATATAATTTGCTTCCATTGTAGGTGCTGGATTTTATTTATAATATGGAGAAGCTCCACTATTTATCATTCCATTTTTGGAGCCAATTGTTGATGGACAATCGTAGCTTGTTGGTTGTGTTTCGCCAAGTACGCGCCGTCGGCAAGGGCAGTATATCCAGCCATTATATGCTCGAATGGTTCACCACTGATGTCGTATTTCCTGCATTTGTCAACCATGGGCATGTTCATGCAATGTTTCTCGTAGTCCCTAGTTCGGCATACTCTTGAATTACCATTATAAATCCCTCTGTTTCTGGAAATACATAGGGTCTAATAGCCATTGCAGCGAGGACTGTGTTTCAACATGAGGTTCATTCTTAGCTTTAGGAAATTTGCCGTGCATTGCCTTTTGTTGCCACTCTTCTAGATTTCTTTGAATTGTCTTTTGGTGTTCTTCCTTCTGCAATTGCTGTTGTTCCTGTGTTAAAGGCACTCAACTTTAGTCGAGTATAACCATCATCTGCTTGTTCAGCCATTATTATTAAGGCATCTTTACATCTTTTCATTTTTCTTTCTAGGTTTCTGCAAAGATATTCAATGTTTAGCAGTCCCCTCACTCCTCTTCGGGGTATATAGTATTTCAATAGACTAGTTTGTATGAAGACACCTGAATTTAGTAAGAAATTTTTCTAGTCAATGTATTTAATTCAGCAAGGTCTGCAGTTGAGAATTCCGAAAAATAGGAAATTGTAGGAATTGGCCAGGACTTAATTACTATAATTTATTTTTTCACGTTTAATTTAGTGTTCAGAACTTTTGTAACTCTTGATCTATACTTTTCGGTCAGAGATTTCTTCATGATGGAATGATCTATTCGGAAGTTTTTGACCATACCTAAGTATTTATAAAGTTCATCGGGTGGAAGTTACTTGATGTCTTTAATTGGTTCATTGTGGCTTTAGACCTTGCCCTTTTTTATGCCTATAATGGCACATTTGTCTAGTCCAAAAGACACCTTTATATCTTCACTGAACACTTTCACTGTCTCAATTAGACCATGTAATTTGTCTCTGCTCTCTGCATAGAGTTTGAGGTCATCACCATACAACAAATGAGACAAGTTATTTCTTTTAATTAATTTGTAACCAATATTGTTGATATTAAGAAGTTTGGGCGTAGGGTTAATTGCTAGGCAAAACCTTAACGGTAACAGTGACCGTGAACATTTCATTTTTAATATGAACCACTCGTAAATTTTCCGAACTCATCCATATGTTCGATCCCCATTTCTCCATCAATGCATTAAGCGTCTGTTTGAGTTTTGGACATACACTGTATATCTCAAGAACCTTTTGCAACAAACTGTGCAGGTCAGAATAAAATGCCTGCTTGTAATCTATGTAGCACATATGCAGATTATGTCGTCTTTTGTAAACTTGTTCCAAAGTAACTGCATCAATTGCCAGCTGATGTTTACAATCCATCGATATTTGGATGCAACCCCTTTACTCCTCTTCTAAGACGAAATAGTTTTAAGAGTATTCAAATATCTTGTTGCTAATTAGCGATGCAAACAGCTTGGAAACAGTCGCTAGGCAGGTGATTGGTCGATGGTTTTGTGGTTGTAACTTGCCTCCCTTTTTCCTTTGCAGATAGGTGTTCCCTTCTATAAGAAAATCAGGAATTGATGTGAGATTTTCAAGGGCTTTGGTGTAACATTCAGCCAGTGAGTCGTGGACAGCATGAAAATATTTCAGCCATAAATTATGAATTTTGTCACGCCGAGAGATTTTCAAATTGCTGGTTTTACTGATGGCTCTTGTGATATCGGTAGGGAACGCTGTAGCGTTTATTGATGGAATTTTCTATGCTATATTTCTACCTCTGCAGCCATGATGCATTTTTATTGAAGTCCTTCGGGTCAGACCATAAAGTAGTCCAGTATTCTTTAAATTTAGTGATTTCTTCAGTAGTTAGGGTTGTAGTTTGGTTGTCCTTATTTTCTGTCAAGTGTCTGAAGAAGCTCCTTCGGTTTTTAGGGAATCTTCCTTTTCGTCAGTTCATTGAATCGACAGATATCCTTTTGCGTTTGCCTAAATCATACGTACGACTTTTTCCAACATAGATATTCCCCGGTGGCTTCACTTGATGTGCTGTGATTTTGAAATACTTCCTTCAAAATTTGAGAATACTTTATAGGAAGCTCCCCGGATATTCTCAAAATTTTCTCAAAAACGACTGAAATGTTGTTCTTTAAATTTCTTGTAAATCATAGAAAAATACCTTATAAAGGTGGCGCAGATAAGATTTTTACTGTTAACACTGAATTATCGAAAATTGCAAAGTTGTTGCAATTTTGCAAAAAAAAATTGAAAATAGAAATTTTCCGTCAAATAAAATTTGTTCTCCATAGAAGTTCACGTAAATTTTTTGAAAACTTTTCTAGTATTCGAACAATATTGTGTGCGGTATGTGCAATTTTAAAAAAAATACTATAAACAAGATTTCTCAGAAACCTCTCCAACTTTTTTCTTTAAACTTCTGGTAAGGATTGTGCTAAATGTACTCTGTGAGACGACGAAAACGCCATGTTCCTATATTATTTTAATTTAAAAAAATTACAAAAAATTTTTTTCTTCTACTTTTCTCTCGCGCCGTTTATATTTACATTAGCGGCGATTTGTTTCATTTGTTATATTTACGAGTACATGTGTTTAAAATAATGTCAGATAAAGTTTCACGAAATCTGCAATTTACTGGCCCGACATTCCGCGTTTTCAGAAACGCTCAAACGCCATTTTCTCATTATTGACTCGAAATTTATTCTTCAACCTTTTCGAACTGAGAGAGATTTCTGCAGTCTTTAATATGACGTTCATATGAAGTTCATTTTGGGCAATTTTTTTTGTTTTTTCAAAAAATTACACAAATATAATTTTTTGCAGGATCTTTCACACCAATACCACCGCACATTTCCCGCAATTTGTAAACACTATTATATTTGTGAGTAAAAGAGCTTCAAAGGACTTTTAATGAAGGTTTTGGATAACTCAAGTTTTCTGTGAAAAAAAAGCTTCAATGTTTGAATTTACAGTAGCGCTTAAGCGTAATTTTTTTAAAAACTGCTCCAAGTTTTCAAAGTAAATTGCCTTTTAGGGGGCTGTTCTTTAATATTCTTAAAATAATATTTCCGTTCTACTATTGGGAAACCGAAATATTAAGACAATGTCTAAAACATTTACTTTGGATGGCGATAGATAGCAGTTGGCAAGAGTACGTGGCAAATCCGAATAGCTAGCCCAGACGAAAGCAAATAGAAAACTAATACGGGAAAGAGTGTGCCTGTAGGACAACAATTCTTTTTTTGGAACATTCTTCTTACTTGGCAGAAATTGTTAACCGGTCAGAAAATGTTGAGTAACTGTTCTTCTCGACATACACTATGTAATCAAAAGTCTCCGGACACGTGGCTGGAAATGACTTACCACCTCCATCGGTAATGCTGGAATTCGATTGTGTGTTGTCCCACTCTTAGCCTTGATGACAGCATCCACTCTGGCAAGCATACTTTCAATCAGGTCCTGGAAGGTTTCTTGGGGAATTATAACCTTTTCTTCACGGAGTGCTGAACTGAGGAGAGGTATCAATGTAGGCCTGTGAGGCCTGGCAAGAAGTCGGCGTTCCAAAACATTCCAAATTTGTTTGATAGGATTTAAGTCAGGACTATGCAGGTCAGTCCATTACAGGGATGTTATTGTCGTGTAACCTCTCCGACACAAGCCATACAGTATGGACAGGTGCTCGATCGTGTTGAAAGTTGCTATTACCATCCTCAAATTGACTTCAACAGAGGGAAGCAAGAGGGTGTTTAAAACATGAACGTAGGTATGTGCCGTAATAGTGCCACACAAAACCACAAGGGGTGCAAGCCCTCTCCATCGACACGATCACACCATAAAATCATTGTGGACGTGTCCGGATACTTTTGATCACATAATGTACTTCTCTTGTAGATTGGCTTGGTTTTTCGTCTTGTATACTAGGATCAAATCAGACCGGTTGTGAAGGAAAGTCTGGTCAGTGAGAATTGTTCCGTCCCAATAAAGTCGGCATTCATCATTTTTTAGAACATTGGTAGGTACATATTTATAGTAGGGTACATTGCATTTTATGAGGCAATGTTGGTGAGCAATCTCGTCATGCAGCATCTTTCCATCTACATCATGGCGTTGTTTGTATTCAGTTTCCGAGAAATGTGTACATCCAAATGTAATATGGTGGATATTTTCTTGTGTCTACCATTTATATCGATATCTGTCATCATGTACCCCAGGATATCTTACTATCGCTTTCAGATTACTATTGAATATAATAATAATAATTATATTATTTTATATTATTATTATTATTTTTCTTATAATCGCAATCATCACGGGTGAGCCTATTAGTCGCTATGTCTCCGGCTTCGTTTAAACATCGCCCTTTATTGGCCTGCCCTATCTCCTCTGACGGGTGTAAGACGTGGAGGATTTTTGGCAATTCGGTCTTCCGGCTTTCTCATTAAATGGATCAGTCAGATTCTTCTTAAGTACATTCTAAATGTTTTTAAGTTAGGTTGAAGAACTTTAATTCGTTTCTGATGTACGCTAGTTCTTTTTTAGGCAGTGTCTTTTATGGTATAGCCAGCAAAGGTGCCTAAGAATCTCATTCCGCGCTCTATTTTTTTCTTATCTGTTCTATTGATGGCCCGATTTTCACATCCATAGTTTAACTCAATGGAATTGCCATGTTCGGTAAAATTTCAGTTGAGTGTTGTGCTCGTGCTTTTTGTATAATTTACACGTTTCTGAAAATCTGACTTTTAATATTAAAATTATTCTTTTTGACTGTATGAAAAATTGCAACCGGGTATTGAAGACATTTACTTAATTCAACACGTACAAAAATACTATTTTCACTTTAAAATTATGATACCCACAAATGCTATTGCTTTCGTTTCTTTGATGAAATTTGTAGGTTTATAGTTTTTTGGCCTATATTCTGAGTTTGAAGTTGATGGATACCTATTTTAGAGATTGTATCTGGGGAGTGCCAAAATTATCTTGTTGTGCTGAAATTGTTGTTTAAAAAGTTTGGTTATTCAATTTTAAAATGTAGTTATATTCTTGCACTCCTATGGCATGGTCATATATGTGTAATATATAATAATAATATTATTATATACTATATATATTATTATATATATACGTATATATATACTATATGCCTTGCAGAAGCATGTAAACACTCCAAAAACATGTAGATTGTTTATTATTTTGAAAAATTAATGAATTTGTTGAGAGAGAAAAAGTAACACAGAAATAAGGAAACACAATGTACACAATTCGACTGCTTTTTTATTTCTAAGTTAATTTTCCTTTCTGAACAAATATATTAAATTATTTTGTATCTATATAAGTTTGAAAACTACAAAATTGAAGATACATGTTTTTGGCTGAGACAATGTCTGTTACACACAATCAAATCTTTAAAAAATGCCCTATACTTTTTTTAAAAATGTTAGTCGTTTTTGCAAAATTTAGGAAACAAAATTGTCTTAAAACCGCTCCAAATTTTTTCTTTAAATTTTATTCTCATATGTACTAAGAGTCAGTAAGAAAAATGGTTCTTGTCCCATTTTTGGGTATTGCTCTTTTTTTATTAAAAAAATTAAAAGTAAAATATTGAAGTTTGAGTTCTCTGTATCAAGCAATGTCTGTTGCCCAAATTACCTCTTTAAAAATGTCATGTTCAATTTTTTTTAAAAAAACGAGTAGTTTCTGCATAATTTGCATTTGAAATTTACGAAAACAGTGTTCTCAAAAACCTCTCCAAATTTTTTCTTTTAAGTTTTTCCACATATGTAATAAAAAACGGCTCCATTTTGCTGGAACATAAACCACCATACACTTATTACTACAATAGAAGAATTCGTTTCATGAGCTAATGGAATGGCCGAGGTAGGTACGGGTCCAGCTCTTTGGAGAGAAGGATGGTTGATACGAGTTCTTGGCAGGGAATTATTATTTGTGACAATTCTGTGATGCAACAGGTAATAATTGAGGATACCACAAACGTTAGTAAACTATTTGAAGCAATTTTAATTGCTGTCACTATTAATCCAGATGAATAAACTGGAAGTGTCACATCTCGTATTGGAGGGCCGCTGTTTCGAAGCTGGCTCAAGAATTGTTACAATTCTATGTTGCTTTTAACCAGTGAAAATATTTATCACGTCTAGTTATGCCTGTCAAGCTGCAACTTTTTTCTGCCCAAAGGGCATTTAATTTACATTTTGTCAATTTTTCTGCTGTCTAATACAACTGAAAAACGAAACTTTCATGACTATTATAGAAGTGCCTATTCCTTATATGACCCCGGTGGCCGAGGTTGGTTAAATGATGTGTATTGATTGTATCGGAGCCTCGCTCATGGATAATTATTTACCACAATTCTGTGTGACGAACACAACTATTGATAATTGCAGAAACTTCATTAAATGATTTAAAGCACTTCTACAAACACATGCAATCCGTTAAAATAAATAAATTTGAAGTTTGTATGTGATTTTCGAATTTGCAACTTTTAACCTCCCGTTTTTTCACATTTCTCAGCTTCGTAATGCTAGAACTGAAACAGTTGTTTCCTGAGTATTATGGAAATGTAGAGGTCTTGTTCTCCTGGATGGCGAGGTTGTTAATTTCGGGATCATCACTTGAAACCAATGGTTCGCTGGCTCGCGTCTCACACGGGGATTTTAATTTGATGGAAGTGGTGTTGTAGAAAACAATTAGGGATTCGAGAAACTTTATTGGGAATTATTTGAATTATTTCTACCCACAAATGCAATCATTACATATACAAATAAACCGGTCGTCTGTATACCTGCTTTTGAAATTTATAACTTTTAAACATTTTTTAAACTTTCTTTTGCGATTTGTAAAACATATTTACGACAAATAAATTGTTGAGTTTCTGTGCATCTGTATGAACCATTTTAAGTAATGAATATATCGACATGAAATTGAAATATATTATGAACACTATCCATATGACCAACTTAAATATCTCTAACGGTTCAGAAATTATTATTACTTTCACGTCTTACAAATTCTTCGTCAGATGAGGAAGTTATGTAATCGTGCGACAGAAAAATGCCGGAATTTCGCAAGAATAAATGTAATGGCCGGTGTCTGGTGATTAACAAGTGGATGAATCCTGTTGCTAAATTTAGGGGGGGAAATCTAACTCGTTGTGTTGCCAGAAAACATGTTTTGTTGGTTCTTCATACTGAAAAATCGGTTGATTGCAAAATGTCCGTCTGCCCGTTTGTCTTTCTGTCCGTCTGTGGTTAACGCTAGCGCCTAAACCGTTCAGATGATTTTCTTCAATACTGATATACTCTGATTGACCTTAACGCACTGGAGGCTCTGAGAGTTTCTAATGGATACTTTGGTTGTTGAAGTTTTTTTTTACATCAATGTTGCCCTCCTCTCTCCTCCTCCTCAACCCCGCCCCGCTAGCACAGGCAGTGGCGGCTTTCCATGTCATTTCACGCTCTCCGAACTGTGGGCGACGCGCCACGTTTCGCATTTATTTCGTCGTTTTGGGGCTGCTTTTTTCGCTGTAACCGCACGCATCTTCTGAGTACGCTGAAGCCGGCTCACGCTGGCCAGCCCCGCCTGTTGTTTTCCACCAGGATTTGCAATGAAATGAGGAAACGACTCAGTTACGGAACCCGTAAATGCGAAGTGGACTAAAATTCGGCCCCGATGCAACCTCTTCAGTTCGCTTTATTACCGAGTTTTCGAACGCAAGTATTTCTAAGAATTGTAATGCGTTTTCAATGTGTACCATCCTATCAATAAAATGTATTTGTCAATTGTGTTTCGTAGCGGCGAGATATTTCGTCAGGCGAGATATTTGTGCATTCGACGTCGTCAAAGCCCAAACAAGACACACGCGAAGGGATACACTGCGCATGCGCAGTAGAACCGTCTGCGTATACAATCGCTGTTTAGAAAACATCGGATAGTGTAATGGAAGCTAATCGTCTAGGAACTTGTTCTAGCTGCTTCAGTTATTTGGTTCACTAGTTTTATTGTGTGCTTTCTTACACGAAATGTGAATGTAATTTTTAAAAGCTGCCTATCGAAATGCTAGAAAGTCGATGTTTTCTGTACATCAGTGTGGTGGCCCCCCCCTCTGTGTCTTCGGCCGAGAGCATGGATTTCTCACGTCAAGTCTAATGCTAAATCTCCTCGTTGGATGTCTGTTGTGTGCAACATAGTCACATGTTTTTCGTGGCAAGCCGTAAAATGCTTCTAATCGCAACCAGCACAGAAGGAAAGCAGCTGCTTAAAAAGCCAATAAATAATACATAATTTTGAAACAAGATGTTGAACTATAAATTAATTAACTTAGAACCATATAATAAACTATTAAAATAATACATACATTTTCAGTAATGATGTTGTTTACAACAATCGACCGACATTATTTATTTATGTATGTTACGTCAAAACCAATAAAATCTGTAGTATGTGAATTAGCAAGAGAAAAGGCGTTATTTAGTTTTAGAAGAAAAGCAAGAGACAAACTCTGCATTCGTTCAATGGATCAGGAAATACTGAACAACAAATCTATTCTTCATGTGGGTCATAGACCTGCAATATCCCTACATAGTATTTGAGTAACTCCCGAGTATGCGGTGTGCGGATATTCGAAGGTTCAGACGTGCCGTTTCGTCACTCACGGTTAGACCAATTCCCGTCCAGATATTGAGACATATGATGTGACATTCGACGCGTCTCGGTCTCCTGGTGAGGAATTGATAATTTGTTTTCGAATCCGAACAGTGCTTTTGGGTGATTTAGCGCTGCGATTTTAGAGGGTAGATGAAGATACCACCCAAATATGTAGGTGGCGTTCATTAAATCCCAGTACACCGTTGTTATTTTCAGTCCACGACATCATAATTGTCTCCCAATAGAATAGCAACACTAATTGTTGGCAAACGAGCAAAAAATGAAAATCGTGCGACAAAATGTGTAATGAATTCGTAATACTCGTATTTCATGAGTTTTGTATAATAAATTTGCAAATTACCTTCGAATATTAAATTTGAAGAACATCAACTAAATTAAAATTATAGAGAAGTAAGTAATACTAGAGAATACATTTCTTAAGCGTATAAACCCTTATTTTCAATTTCATTTGTATTAGAACTTATTCATTATATTCACATAAAGATACAAATAGCTTTTTAATGCTTTTATATCTATATATACACCTTCAGAACATAAATCAGACTGAGTTTGTAGTGTTTTAAAATCTTCAAGAAATAGAGGTCAAAAATGGTAGTTTTTTCTGTTTATTTTCTTGTTGATAAGTACATGGATAATTAAAATGTTATACTATTCACATGCTTTGGTAGCTTACAAACCAAGCTTAATCTACATTGGATTTGGATTTACTTAGGTGAGGAAGCCAAATTAGGCACCTCTGTTAATGCTGAATTTCTGACGTTTTTCAGGAATACATGGAAAGGAAATTTGTTTTGGATGCGGGTAGGATTTCGACTGAGGTTTAGTGCATTTAATGCGGGAATTTTGGTATGGAAAAAAAGTTGGAGGCAAGAGAATTGATATGATAGACTACGGGTTCCATGGATAATTCTTTGGGGTCAATTCAAGGGGCGTTGTTTATTATCCTTAGGAAATGTTTTTTGAAGACTTGCAGATTATTAATGTTAGTTTTTGCGGTATTAATCCAGATTGGTCACGCGTATAAAAGGAGGGTTCTTAACATGGTTTTGTATATTATTGTGGCTGTGCTATACGGTAATTTCTATTGATAGTAGGTTTTAGTTGCAGTAATTTTATTTTTGTTTGAGTGGCTTTGGTTTCTAAATATTTTTTACCAGTTAAGTTTTGTGTCTATGTTGAATCCAATGTGTTTTATTGTGTTGTTCTGTGGATGCCAGTTAATTGGTTCGTTGTTTAGTGTTAAGAGAGTAGGACGGACGTATGGTCTGAGGGTAAATATTTTGGCAGCGGTTTTGGATAGAAGTGAATTTTTAGTTAACCGCCCCAATAATCGATTAGATGAAAGTAGAGTTGCAATGTATGATTTTTATTGCATTTAGTGTCTGTAAATATGCGAAGTAAATATTGAAGATAATGGGGCGACAATGGTGATCCTTGGGAGATTTCTGCATGTATTTGCCTGGGGTGATTATTGACATTAACTAAAAAGTTTCTATTAGAGAGAAAACTGCGGTTAGTTGAGATGATATAATAATCGGTTCCCATTTTTATTATTTTGTATAGTAGTGCCTGATGCCATGTCCTCTCAAAAGCCTAGATAAAGAAGATGAAGATTCCTATTGTGCAAAACATTTTCTGAAATGAAGAGTATATGTGTTCTGTGATTCTTAGAAGTTGGTGTTGTGTGGATATATTTTCGGTGAAGCCAAATTGTTCGCGGGGGATGGCTTTGGTGGGAAATATGGTAGTGTTAGGCAACTCAGGGGGAATCAAATGTAGTTGTAGATTTTTACGACAGAATTTTCCGAAGTAATTCTTACAATGTTAAATTAGCATTAGAGAATAACGCAGAAGAACAGTTTACAGGAGAACATTTATGTTCATATTAGAAAACAAAACGTAAAAAAAATAGGTGTAGTAAATTCTAACTATTCTTATCATTCATACCACCAAGTACGTTTTATGGCGGTTATAATTTTGCAATATTACCAGTTCATATCCCGTATGATGGTAAATTACATGGCCATTGGGTGTTTAGAATTTTTGAACGGGAATATAACATTAATATCTTCTACGATTCATTGGTAAGTCCAATGCCAGCTACTGTAAGCGCAAATTTAAACAAAGCAAGATATGAAAGAAATGAAGTATGAAAAAAAATGCAACACTTGAAAATACGTTTAAAACAGTTTACAGCGTCGGCGCCGCCATATTAAAGGGTTAATTCGAATATTCGCCTGCGTATAATCGTTTATTCATCCAATTTGTTTAGATGATAATTTTAAGATGTGTTAGTATCTTCTCCATATTTCGACTTTAAAATATTAAAAATATAACGTCCTTCTCTTTTTTCATTTTTCTGTCCTAACAGTTCTACAAAAAATAATTTATATTCATTTTTTATGATCATATGAACTTGAAAAGTCTGATGTCTCACAATCCGCGCCTCGTAATTTTTTAATGCTTTATTCTGATTTAATTGGACGGTGACTGGCCGTCGGCACAAAAATTATCCGCTGAGCACAAAATTAAATTTGTCCTACTACTCGTAACATGGGATGGTGTTGGAATTATTTAATTGGAATATTGGTACGCGAAGAATAATGTGTTTGGGTCATTTGATAATTGTCGCAAAAACAAACGATCCCGAATACTTCATTACCAAAATACGGTGCCTCATGTTATTTACGCGCCGTGAAACTGCTCCAGAGGACGGCACCAGCACATAAATCTCCTTAGCATTATAATTAGGAAAAACGTCGCTGCTTTTTTTTTCGGTCGAGCTCCCTGCTCCCCGTTTCGTGAATTAGTGTCGCCCAAGAACCCTCCCTTCGTAGTGGGCCAGCGCATTCGTTTGTTTCGCGGTTGGACGTTCTCTCTGGCAACATGCGGGTTGTTTGCTAAGAGCACTCCGACCTCGTTCCAGAAAACTTTGGAAGAGTTCTTATCTGCTTCTCTAAGGAAGAAACATTAAATTTCCGAATGTTGCCCATATATAATGCTTAAATAACTTACAAAGAGTATCAT
The DNA here is from genome assembly GCA_017312745.1 of Gryllus bimaculatus. Lineage (NCBI taxonomy): Eukaryota > Metazoa > Arthropoda > Insecta > Orthoptera > Gryllidae > Gryllus > Gryllus bimaculatus. Next base: position 1,064,363 of record BOPP01000232.1, on the reverse strand, counting down.
AAAAAAGATTAACAATACATTAGATTACATTTATTATTAATTCTGTAATTAAGTACCGCAGCTTGGTGGAAAAATATCTTTACTTGACATGAATTAACCTTACATTGACAAACAATAAATTACAAGAAAGTAGTTAATTAAAAACAATAATTAATAGTAAATAGTACAAAATTTCACCGCGCCAAGCTTTACTACACACCACTTCACTGCACTGCATTACACTTAACTGTGACGCATTTCTTTCCCTCCACTTCATAACACAACACTGCTCTGCATAACGTCAATGGTAATACAATTATAACAATAATAATAATAATAATAATAATAATAATAATAATAATAATAATAATAATATAATAATATAATATTATAATAATAAAATATAATTTATGATAATTAATAATATAACTGATACTAATAATAACAAAAATAAACATACTTATTAGAAAATACTAATTAAACTGCAGAAACTTGACAGTAATACATGGACCTAAAATATGCATAAATAGCTAGAAAGCGAATTTATTTTTAAATTTTCTCAAGCTTTGAGGAAAAAGTTCAAAGATTGTCGCAGCCAAAATGTCCAGTCTCTAATAGTTCGGTTTTGTAAATGAAATTTTCCCAACGTCCGTTTCTGTATTCTTTAGGGGTTTAATATAGTATATGAAAAAGAACTTTTGTAACGTTTCTGCAGTACTTAGTTTGATGTAATTGCAACGATTCAGATATTTACAACTGGTTAACAAATCTGTTCTTTACCTCCAGAATTAAAGCCAGGAATTTCTTTCTCAAGGCAATTTATTTCTAAATTGAATGTCTTTAGGTCGGACGCGACCAACCTAAAGAAATATAAACATTAGAATTGACGTTTTCTAGAGGGTAGAGACCACTCTCTAGAGAGCATTTCTTTGATTTGCTGATTTTTGGAGGCAGGGAAGCGGAAACACATTTTTCTGTTCTTATATTCATAAATTATGGAAAATGGTCAATGATAAAACTATAAAAATTTAACGTGAATTAGGAGTAAATATACGTCCCATACATATCTCGGAAGTTTAAGGTATGACCCAACTTTGCAAACTTTTCAATATTGTTTCTTGTGGCTTGGATAGGTTTCCTGCAAAACTTCATTGAATGGCATATCTTTAAAAGACGACATGCACTACTTTTAAAATCTGAGAAATTGTAGTCACTAAAAGGAGAAAAAGTTTGCGCCACATTTCCCTTTAACTTTTTTTTGAAAGTCCATGACATTATTCCAAGATATAAAATTTAGGAATCAATTGTATTGAGAAGAAAACTCTGGCTTCAATACTGACGGTGTAGGACAGGTTCAAAAATATAATTGAACGTTGAAATTTTCAGAGGAAAAATGAACATCGTACTAGTGGTCAACAGCAGAAAAAATAATATTCCTTTCGTACATTGGCTATTTATCCATCTATACTAGGCCTGCACAGCATTCTGCACTTGAACTGACCTCGGAAGCCGCGCGAGCAACGTAAATGCAAACCTGGGCTGCGGGGGAGGCTAGCGAAATGACTCCGCCAATGAGAATGCGCAATTCGATCCTCAGCGCGTAAATTGAAAGAGCAATTGCGAGAATAACACAAGCTCAAGTATCACTACCTTACATTTTGGAAATGTTTGTTGTCGTTTTATGACAATGCACAGAATGAACCTAAAACGAATTAGACATACATATCTCGCGTTTTGTAGCGTTTCATTTTCAGTAAACTACGCCCTTTGACAGAGGATATTTCGTCAGCTGGCAGGAACTTCAGCCATTTCATTGACCTGCTGCGAGGGAAGCGGCTCAGGAATTTGCACATCCTCGTCAGCTTTGACGTAACGTCACTTTTCACCATGGTTCCGGTTGGCGAGGCAGTTACGGTCATCCGGAGTACATTAGAAACCCACAGACTACCTAAGGAATGGGCCGACCTCGCTCTCTTTTGCCTGTCTTCCAACTTCTTTCAGTTCCGGGGTTACGTTTATGCCCAGGTAGAAGGCGCAGCGATGGGTTCCCCTTTATAACCTATAGCTGCCAACCTCTTCATGGAGGCGTTTAAAAATGAAACGCTGCCAAACGCCAGGCCCGACGTAACCCGCCATGAGGGTAAGATATGTAGACGACACGTTTATCATATGGCCCCACGGGCGGGATACATTCGTGGAATTCCTGGACCACCTGAACAGCGCCCACCCCAAAATAAAATTCACCATGGAGGTGGAAAACGATGGCTGATTGCCTTTTCTAGACGTCTTGGTGAGCAGGCGGTTGATGGTAGCCTAGGACAACCGGTTTACAGGAAATCAACACATGCAAACCGCATCCTCCATGCCGAATCGCACCACCATCCTACGACAAAGAACGGAGTTCTGAAAAACCTCGCTACGCGGGCAGCCAGAATCTGCGACGAGGACAGTCTCCCTGCCGAACGAGATACTATTAGGAAAACCTTCGCGGCCAATGGTTACCACAGACCCGTTATCCAGAGATCCCTACGTTTTACTCACCACCCGACTGCTCCCGGGGAAACCAGCAGTACTGAAATGGAAGACAAGGCAACAGTGGCTCTCCCTTACATCTGGGGCATAACAGACAGGAATGGCAAACTGCTGAAGCGCTTCAAGGTTAGAACCATTTTCAAGGCCCACCACAAGCTCGGCCAAACTTTGGTGCGGGTTAAGGACCGGCTACCGACACTCCAAACAGCGGGAGTGTACGCGGTACATTGCAGCTGCGGTCGCAACTACATCGGCGAGACCGGCAGAACGGTGGAGGAAGGGCTGCGTGAACACATCCGCCACTTCAAACAGGGGAATGACGAACGCTCCCCTGTCGTCCAGCATGCTTGGGAAACCCGGCATGATTTCGTTTTTGAGGACACCAGGGTGCTCGCCAGAGAAGATCGGTGGTGGACCTGACGCGTCAAGGAAGCGATGGAGATCGCATGACACTCTAATAATATTAACGGCGACGCAGGGTTGCGCCTTCACGATGCCTGGAGGCCGCTACTTCGGGCACGCGCCCGGGTGCTCACCGAACCGGACCGCTTCACGCCGTCCGACCCCAGGCCGCGCCATGCTATCGACCGGCTCGCACCGTCCCATCTCGACCAAGATGGTCGAAACGTCGGCAACACAGCCTTCGACGCGGAGTCACCCGGACAGCCCAGATCATGCAAATGCCCTTCATGCAATTACCTGCATTTCATTTTTATACCACTCTTGATGTGAGAGACTCAATTGCTTTCGTTACGTTATCATTTGAAGACGGTACCATTTTAAGGTGAAAAATTAATTATTAAAATGTAACTTTTTGTTAGTTAAAATTTCATAATACGTTCTTAAAAGAGAACACAGCTTGAAAATATTGTTACAACGAGCAAAAATTAAAAATATATGTAAAAAAATATGTGCAATAAAAACCTTCGCGTCATGTCTGCCCCGATCCATCTTCTCCCCTCCTCGCAAAGCTGCCTACTCAGCGCTACTTGCATTTCGGGTGTACTAGCACGCAGCGCGGGTAGACGGCTGGCTCTTCAGCGCAAAATGCCCCCTGATCTATACAGAGAGCACAATTTTAGGGTGCATCAGTGCGTGTATATCCTTCCCCTGCACCGATCTTACATCTATTGCTCAGCTCTAATAGGTCATTCTCCTGACGTATCGGCGAAGAAATAACTTCAGTGTCGGCTACAAATAATTTTAAATACTGAGTTTACGATCGTATATTGACGTTCTTGTATACGATTCGATATAAATGTAATTCATGTTATTCCAATACATAACTTCCCTGTATTGCAGTACAGTACTAAAGGGAGGCAAAGAAAAGATTTTTAGATGTTAACTTTACTGAACAATGGAACTCGTTGCACGTTTCTATTCTCGTGCATTCAGACCATGAGCCTTATTTTCAGATGTTATAAAGAGGAGGCCGATTTTAATGAAATGTAGTTTTTCCTTTCCGGTATACGTATGTATATATGGAGTAATATACGTAGTAGAGGGAAAGTTATGCAATGCTGCTAAAAATCGATTTCGAGAGAAATGAACGTTTTGGGGTCCCATGCTACCGAAAAAATGGTTCTTATCATAACGTCCGTCCGCGTGTCCGTCCGTCCGCGTCTCCGTCCGTCCGCGTCTCCGTCTGTCCGTCTATCAGTCTGTCCCTTCTTTCCATCCGTCTATCCGTCTATACGTCTGTCCGTCTGTCTGTTTCTCTGTATGTCTGTCCGCCTGTGAACACTACTAGCGCCTAAACCATACGTAGGATTTTTTTTCCAAATTGAAGAAACCCCTGTCCATCTGGCACGCATTGATATTTTGAAAAACATTTTTCAAAAGTAGGGAGCAGTTTTCATGTAGCGCTCCGGACATTTCCAAAATTTTCTCAAAAGCTGCTCCAATTTTTTTTCTTTACATTTCGTGTAAGAATAGCGTACCATACACTTATAACCGTGGAATAAGTCCGATTTTCATAGTTAACTCTGAATTTTGCAAAATTGCAAAAGTATGATTTATTTCGGTGTCTTTTTACAACCACAAAATTAAAGATACAGATTTTTTTTCAAATAATATTTGATTTCCGCAATCAGTTCTTTTCGCAATCTTCGCGCAATATTTCGTGCAATATGGGCAATTCTAAAAAATTACAAAAAATAATTTTCTGAAAAAAAAGGTTTCCATTTTTTTCTTCAAAAATGACATAAACATCATAGTCTTTTATTTTTTGTTTATTCTTCAAAAATAACAAAAGTTTATTTTTTACTTGTTTCTCATGTTATTATTTACATTGGCGGCGATTTGTTCCCAATATTTTATTTCTGAGTAGATGAGCTTTAACTAATGTCATATAAAATTTCTCGAAAACTCAACCGTTTTCTGTGAAAACTAGCTCAAAATTCCGTATTTTCAGAAAAGATACTAAACCAAGCTGTCCGTCAGGCTGTCCGTTTGTGAACACTTCTAGCGCCTAAACCATGCGTAGGATATTTCTAAATTGAAGAAACACCTGTCCATCTGGCTCTAGTAAAAGCTTGGTTGTGAGTTGTGAGTCCTTGATACAGAAAAACCAATAGTAGTATATAGATAATATCTAAGCACCGTTTTTGAAATAATATCTAAACACCGTTTTCATGCACTTCTCATAAGCGAAACCTGGTTGAAGCATTCTCTCAA
>BOPP01000232.1:978826-1056426 GCA_017312745.1 Gryllus bimaculatus | reverse complement strand
ATCTTCATTCGGCTAGTATGAATGTATCCGGGTACGCTATAAGAGCCGATGGAAGGCCAGCGTCGGCACGCAGTCGGGGAGACCGTTCCGGTTATACATTGCGAAGATGCTTGGGCATCCTTTAACTAACTTAAAACAAATACGGATTGGGCTGCGTAGCGATATCTTTTTCGAAGTTGACTTTTAGGGAAAAATGTTTTGGCTTAATATTTTATCTCCAAGACGGCGAATAGGATATGCTGGATGAAACCTTTTGGCATTTGCGAGGTTGGTCTGATGATTGGGACAGCGGTGTTTTTTTGTAGTGGCTATTTAAATAGTGTAAATATCAAATACAGTTCTGCTTAACTTTTTTAAGAGAGAGGTTTGTGGATTGTCACTGAAGAGTTCTGTTCAAGCAGAGTTTAGATTATAGCGCTCACTGTTATGTGCTCGAAGATTTAACTTTGACTAGCCTCTAACAGCACCAACCTCAAAAGATACGTAAACGTGAGAATATCGTGATTATATTTATAAGGAATTTGGCTATATGAAGTTACAAAGACGGACTGACAATTTCGTTCCTGGATTCCAATCATATCGACTTATTTGTTACCTTGTATTACAACCTGCAATGTTGCTCTAAATACTCACCGGCACATCAAGTCGAAACTACTATGGCGATTTTTTCCAATTTTATAATAAGTAAGCATTCTATTATACCTCATTGCTCTATCCTCATCTTCCATTCCCTCTCACACCTAAATTATGAGCATTATTATTTTTCCGTGTACCATGAATGAAATTGTTAATAAAATATACAAAAGTATTAGTGACGTTCCAGTTAAAATATACTTGTAGCTTTCTTTGTATCATCATCAGGATATTCACTACAATATATTGGCATACACAAAACTGATGTTAAGATACCCGCACTCTTTGTATTGTTCCTTATTACTGCCAGTATTGTATTTAAAATTACTGTTGTTATTAGCTTATAGTGTATTGTACTTCTCTGGTGTAAAAATTATTGTATATATATATGTAAAGTGCTACTGTAAACTAAACGTAGCTTTCTGTAACGTTCCTCAAATAACTTCACTTTTTTTTCCTACTTCTTCTTCGTCCTTTCCTTCGCTTTTTTTTCTCTTCCCTCTCCCTTACAAATTTTATCATTTATACTTTTTGACCTCTTTCCCTGTACGTCTTTTCTTTTCTTATTCACGAAATTTCCCTTTCACTACTCAGTATAGCATACTCAGTTCTAATAATGTTCGGCCCTAAGCCGCCATCCTGATTGAGGTTTTTCTGGGTTTACCTCAATCGCTTAACGGCGTATGCCGGGATGGTCCATAGATGGTTCTTCAGACGGTAAATGTACAGCTTTGTTCTCCCCTCGTTAAAAAATGTTACTACTCTAAATGGTTTAAAAGCTTCAGTGGTTAGGCGGAGAACGCAGGAGCCCTAATATGCTGAACGCTCGTCCTAATACTAAGGATACAATTATGTTATTAAATTATTATTTTTACTTATTATTATTTTTTATTATATTAATTCATATTTGTTATCTATTATTATTATCTATTATTATTATTATTATTATATTGATTATTATTATTATTATTAAATATCGCTCTAAAATCTTACCTGCCATTACTTTACACTAAACTTTCTCTTTCATTATTCTTTTCACTCTCTTATTTGTACGGCCAAATACCACATGACACATCTCAAAACCCAAATGCTGCGACAGCGAGAGATAAAGAGGGGGAGGGAGAACCGGGACCGACGGCGTCGGGGTAAAGGGCGAGCGAATGTGGGGCAGAACCGCGTCCGAAGCTGGCTTGGCTGCCGAAGCAGTGCTCGGAACGCACCGGGGAGCAGCAGGATGGCACGACAGCTGTGCGGAGACGCCGACATTGTCTCCAGCTGCCGCCGCGGAGCCCGGTTCTTCGCTAGTTGTTGACGGGCAAGTTCGGCGGTGGCGGAGTTGCAGGCCCTGATCTCCACCGGGGTTGCCTTTAGAGACTCCCAATCAGTTACGTAACTTCTTTAACAAATTGATTTACATATCAATTTTTCATGTCGCTCTTTAACGGAAAAATCTAGACTGCGTGTTGAAAATTTAAGGTATTCCCATCTTGTAAGTTGTACTTACATTTCACAATATACCATCGAAGAATGTTATTTAAATACTAATTCTGTAGTAGTTAGTTTAAGCCTAGAAATATTGCCTAACAACTCCATCGCTCTTTATTTTATGTATTTAAAGATGTACAAAATTTAATATTTCATATAATATTATCTCCTATCAATATGACACAAGGAGAATAGTAACTACTTAGTACATTGGCATCTGTAGAACATTTTGCCTCATACGGTTTATGTCTGCTACTAAATAGATCTGTCTTGTGCTGACTCCCTGGACTCTTCAAATGAATCAGCTCATACTTACACACATCGTTCATAGTGTGTTATGTCCATTATTGTACTAGTTTCACTTGCTTATTCTTCTAAATCCCAAACATTTACTCCCGCCTATATTTTTTTTATACCTCTGCTCATTCCAATATTCGCATTTACGTATTTTCCCATTCCCCATCATGGCTTTGGGACGCATAAATATTCTAGACTATCCTCACACCACCCCTATTATTTCCTAATCCCCCCATGCATCATACGCAACACAACAATACTCCCTCTCACTCATTCAAGTACCAGCACACCCTATACACGATCACCGGAACACCCGAGTACTTCTTCTCCCACCTATGTCTTCGGGCATCGTTTCAAGAGCCCGCACTCCCTTCGCAGCAGCAGCAGCCGCGTAATGAACCTGCAGAGGAGGCGGTGACTAGACGGACAGCGAAGACAAAAGTGCGAAGAAGTGCGAGGGAGAGCACAAGGGATAAACGATAGCAAGAACGAGAGCGTACGTGAGGGCGAATGTGCGGGCGAGGGCGAGAACAAGGACAACGATGATGCAAACGAAAACGAGGACTAGGGCGTGGGGGCACAAAAGCATGGGCGAGACGAAGCGCCCTGCCGGCCGCATGCCATTGCCTCTGTGGTTATGAAATGACGCCCCGCGGGCGGCGCGGCGCGGCGCCTCTCTCCAACGCGCGACGCAATGTATCCGCGCACTCGCCTCATGAATAATTCGCGCCTCTCCGGCACTGCACCCCTGGGCGGCGGCGCCCACACACTGGCCCCAAGGGCAAGGCCGCGGCGCCTGCGGGTGTACGCCTAATGATCGGAATGTTTCCGGTGTGTTGGCGCAGCGTCGACGCTTCAAGCTATGTTGTAATCTCATACTCGAGCATCTATATATTACACACCAGTCGTTTGTTTGAACATTACATTCGGATTTAATGCTGAGATGCTTAATTACGAATACCTTAATTTTATAACTTTAAGTTTTGTGGAAAGAAAAATACAATATTCATCTGGTGTAAATTGTGTGATGATTTTTCCAGCCACCGCCTTATAAGCGTCTGTTCGCATGTCACGTCTATAATATCGTCCAGTTACTGTATATCGTATATTAGCACCAAGATGTACAGTTTCTCCGTTCTTGCGAATATCAGTAGAGCGCTCTGTCGTGCGATGTCCGTGCTTCGGTGGCCGGATATGTCTCAAACCGTAAAATTCGATTTACAGCGATACCCGCGAAATATGAGGTACTAAAATAACAGTAGATATTTGATATAAAATACAGCTAACTCAGAATGTTCTTGTTACTAATTAAACCGATTGGTTTCTATATTATTGAATAACAAACTTTAATAATGGAATGTATTAGTAAACCTTCAAAAAAATGACCAGCAAATGCAAATAAACTAATTATTTGTGTTGTCAGTATTTGTCTATTCCAGATTAAATTGTCACGAACGTGGATTAAAACAAAGGAAAACAAATTATAGTTCTAATTATAAAAATTGTTATATTTAAAACTTTCGATTATACATAGCAATTTACATTTTTTATAAAATACATCTTCACAATTACTATCACATTCCCATCAACACATTTACATTCGATATAAAATATCAACAGAACAAAGGCAAGTTTCCTGATATAAAACAGCTATTTGCTAGAAGACTCACTGGCCTGGGTAATATTTGGAGCTACAATACTATGATCATGTTCTCACATATAGTTTTGTAATGACATGAAAGGAAAGACTTGCAAGTATTTTTTTTAAGTTTTTCATGAGAACTTTGGGCATTTCTAAACAATAACACCCTCTGTCATTAACATGTACACACTTATATATACCCACATCTCTTCACAAATATTTTCAATTGCACATCACAGGGAGCTTAAGTTTACAGAACCTCGTTAATATTTCTTTTTTGTTCGACCACAAGGACTTTCAGGGTTCTTATATCTGCACGTGTTCATTGAGGGTTAACATCATTGGCTTGCGAAATTGGGCACTTCATCACCTCAATGACTACTTTCTCAAGGAGGTTTGGAATAAGCTCCTATCTCAAACATTATTTTACTGTAAGAATATGAAAAAGTCAACAATACCAGTTAAATTATTACATAGCATATCAGTTTTAAGAAAGTACGTGTAGCTATCTGAAATTAAAATATGCAATTGTGAAAATACAAACGACAATCTGCTTGTAAGGGATTCGCGTTGTTACATTGATGTCTTTTACATGTCTCTCCGAAATATTTGGTTTACAGTCCCTTCATGAATGAAATTTGAGTTATAAATAAAAATGTATTGCATGTGGTACGAAAGTCATGATATAAACCGTTGATGTTATTCTCAGAATCTATGTTAATTCTTGAATATATACATAAATATCTCAGTTTCTGAAACTCACCTCTCTTGATTCCTGGGGAATTTGATATTGATAAGTGCCACATCGAAGTGCAGCGCAGTAAGAAACTTATGTAGCTCGTCTAACGGCCTTGCTAAGCAGCTCCAGAACTGAATGCGGGTGACGAACTGCAACTAATATACGCCCGAAAGGGCGTAGCACCATCGAGCAAGGAACTCATTATAAAGGAACGTTACGGAGTTGTGCAATCTTGCGCAATCCATGATGATTTTCTTTTACTAATAATTTAATGAATAGAAATTTGAAATCGTAATTGCATTTACCTCTAATATATAGAGAGACATATTCTTTGTGTGAATACATCACAAATTACTCAAAATGAAAAACTAAGAGGCAAGACCGAGAAAATACAAGACTTCCATCCGTGTAGATTACGAAATTGGCACTGATTCTATTGCTATATTACTACATGATAAAACCAGATACAAACAAAATTCTTTGTCACCGTTACTGTTAGTAAAATAACGAAAAATTAAACGAATTACCATCGTCATATGAAGTTTCTTTGTTATTTAAGGTCGCATCAACTACTAGGTCATTAGCGACCACTATTGCTCGCAACGGTATGGTAACTGGGCGGGTGACACGATATGATGATGATAGGAAGTGAAAGGATGAACACAGTACAGCCATGCCGGAGGCGGAACACGAACCCGCGTTCCTTCGGTCCTCCTGACTTAGCGATCTCGGCCATCCGCACCGGCAATATAAAGGTCTTTCTTCTCTACCCACAAGATTTGGGATGAACTGGAATCTTAAGAAAACTTTAACAAAATAATGCCCTAAGAATTGCTTAAAAACCACTATTTTCGGTTTAAAGACTGCAATATAATTTCCCCTATTGAATACATTCATGCTAAGAAATTTCAAAAGACTTCCAGTAATCTTTACACAAGTATATAATTTCTATGTTTCACGCCTCCGTAACACAAACGTTTCGCAGGTGACGTCATGCCTTTGTGAAGTTGCTTATGTAAGAAATGCCTTTCATATAAAGTGATTCAGAGGAGCACATATTACCAGTATTTTATTTTTATGCATAAAAATGTAAACTGTTTTATTAATGATTTACTGTATTATTATTCAAGTTAAAATGTTTTCTAAATATTTTTTATCATCCACCAAACTAACCATCGAATATTACAATTCCTGAGAAAAAATGAACGTTTCACTATGTCTGCTGGGTCTCGAAAGTCATTTGTACCCATATTGTCGAATGAATCAACTCTCGGTCCTTCCACTTCCTTCGATTAAAGTGAGTGCACTAGGAGAAAAACTCTAAAACGAGAGAGAAAATGTGGTCGCCCACATTATCTATCTCATTTTACAGCTTCAAAAAAGGAAGGGTAATATACCCGCCCACACGAATGTTAAGTTATCAAAACTTATTCGCGATAAATTTCCCTAAAAACGCATATTTCTTCAGCCACAAATTCCAACTTCCCTGTTTCCTCTTACATACTCCATCATTTACTGTCCTTAATATTGTTACCGATCTACCTCCGAGTTCTTATGTACTAAAGAGAGGTCAGATGTCTCGAGTACTCCTTTAACATTACTCGACTTCGTGGCGAGTAAGAGAAGCATAACGTGTTAATTAGGTATAATTGAATCAAGTTAACTATTCTAATCAGGAGTGGGTACGTCATTAAAGTATATTACTGAAATCAAAAGTCGACATATTTCGAGAAAAAAGGAGTTGGATATATTCTTTTTTAAAACTGACATAAATTGTCAGGTCAACTATGCTAACTGATTTGGTTTTTCGGTTGAAACTTTTCAATAACACGATTAAAATTCTTTCTAATATATATATATATATATATATATATATATATATATATATATATATATATATTGAAACGAAGAACGTTTCTGTAATTAGAACAATTACAATGATCACCAATTATAAATTAAAATAAAGTACTGGAGTTGATCAACGCCGCCGCCACCAACGGTCAAATCGGGGGTGGAAACGGCGAGGCGAGCGACGGTTAGTGGTGCGCGGAGAGGCCTCGAGTGAAGCACGGGCGGGGCAGTGTTGCGTCAATACATTTATTGTCGTTGTTAAGCGTAGTTCGGACTGAGTGTGGCCGCTGAATGTGGAACCAGGTTTGATAAGGATTAACCGTCAGATGATTAGGGGAAGTAGAATTGCGTACCAGAACTGATAAAAAAAACAATAAGACAGGAAATCGTGTGGCCGGTGGGCTAGTGTTATAATCTCGCCCTGGTATAATATAACAGTGGGCAGTACTGTACGGACATCCGCGCAAAGTTGAGAAAGGTCGCTGAAAAGACTAGAACAGCCAACGAACATAAATCACGCGTCGTGCGTTCCAACACCCGTGAAACATTGTTCACACCGGCTGGGGTGGACCCCGGCGAATTCATCGACCGTTACGTTAAGCCAGAGGAGTTGGTCGCCGAGGGAGGGCGAATTCCCTGCGGACTTCGGGGCGAACCGAAGATTACTGAAGACACCGCCGCCGTTGCCACGACGGCCCCGCTCGCCTCCAGAAGAAGCAGGTGGTTTTTAAAACATCAAGGTAGCGTTGACCGTGCACTTGTTTCCAAGGCCTCCGCATTGCGATTTGTAAATACTATTTGTAAAGTGTGTTTTCTGATCATTAAAACATTTAATGTGCAAAAGAATTTATAACGATTATCTTCCTATGCTGCGCCAAATTCCTGGAGACCCATTCACGAAAATGTACCTGTCCCTTGCATAATTTATTTGTCGTGAAAGTACCGCTCCCCAGGTACGTCACAATATATATATATATATATATATATATATATATATAACAGTGACACACAACAGTAATAAACAGTAATTCCGCACAATTTAAAATTGAAGCATTTTCAATTTACATTAAGAAATGAAGTATAAAATATAATACTTTGCACAACAAAAAGAAAGAACACAAATAAGCATACTCTGAAAACAAACTCTTAAAAAATGTTTATATAATAATTGATTCAATAAGATTTATCTTGTGGTGAATTTCCCAAATAAATGTTTAAAATTGGGAGTTTCCATATAAACATTTCATTGGAAATGATTTGCTTCATCACAAATTGGAGTCACGACTCGAACCTTCTCATCGAACCAAGATCAAATGAAAATTATTGACTCATGTTTGTAATCGAATAACAACAACACATTGAATTATTCTAAATACGATGTGGTCATTTCATTGCGTTGCACTCCACACTCAATAACGGGTAAAAGGATTTTATAACTTTTAATTTTGTAGAGACATCTGTAGTCGTTTTACGACTGAATTCGGAATTGCAAAATTTACTTCATAAATTTAATAAATTCATATTATTTACTTTAAATAAACCTGGAAGGCATCTATTAATTTTCTAGGAATAACTTCTCTATGAAATTGTTTTGGCAGCCAACAATCAAGTTTAAATGAAAATGAAACGACTCACAGCGCTTGACCCTCGAAGTTACTACTGAACTCTGCAGACGTCTACAATTCCTCAGTTCAGGGTCGCAACTTCGCTGGACTAGGCTGGGAGGCCTTCCGCTGTCGAATTTTTTTTTACATATGTGTATTTTCTTATCAATCAAAGAATATCTACATTAATGTGGATTACTGCTATGAAATATTCAGTTTAATACAATTAGGCATCCCCTTCTATAAGTTCCTTTATTCTTAAATATGTGTAATTATTCGACTCGAATTCGACTTGATGATGTAACAAAAGAAATGAAATCGATTATCAGCTGTGATAAGGTCAATTAGGCATTCTTAAAAAAAATATATTTGCTGTATTTCATAAGTCTTCAAAGTGCTGAGGAGGACCTGTGGAGGAATTACAGATTTCACTATTGTGCTATTTACTAATGAGTAAAATAATAAATTTAATTAATTGATAACATTATAAGCAAACAAGTATATAAATATGAATTCTCTTATTCTCCGTATCAAATACTCGTTACAAATCCCTCTCTTTTGCATGCATGGCCAAATTTTCTCGTTATAACTAATTTAGAAATTTTACTGTAATACAAAACTTGGCCTTCCTACAATGGCAAATACAAATAAAAATAAATGTTGACCGTTTTGCTACTTCATTTCGGAGATCCACCACAAATTTGAAAGTCGTTCAGTTTCTATTCAGCCTCCATTTCCCAAGAATTCAGTCCACTCCAATGATGTTCGCATCCTCCCCACACTTAATTATATTTCCTTTCTAATTGTACTCTTATTACCTTGAAACATGGTACAAATTCACAATTCAGAGTAATTCTTCCCACAACCAAATAGTTTTCACTTTTACATCTCACTCACACCGTGTCAGAATATCGTCTCCGTTTTTTCATCTCGCGCGCCCTTCATCTGTCTGTCATCTCACACGATCTCACTCCTGATTGGTCACACATATTTAACCTAATATCTGTTTATTCTTTGGTTTCCTGCTCGCAATAACTTCTTAATTTATTTTTTGCTCCACGGAATTTGCTCATGTGTCCTTTCACTGCTTTATTTATTAACATATTATGTATTTTCCCCACAATCAATTCTGTTGCCCTTTCCTTGTATTGTTTTCATTGTTTCCTTGCATTGTTGCGCTCATCTCGGTATCTTCTCTACACGCCCATTGTTGTTGAGTCCATATTTACAATTACGTCTATTTATTATTCCCATATATTTATCTTCCTGACAATCCATCACAAGGCTTAAGCACCTATCCGAATAATCGTCCGGAAGTTGGGTTACAAATGAGGGGCATTAGGGAAAAAAAGAATGAGCACAAAATTGTTAAAACGAATAGACAATTTCGTTCATGATCTTGGGCAAATGACTTTCTAGCATAACAAAGAAGATTTATGGAGATCTATTAAAGAAATAACAGTGTATTAACATAATTTTCATTAGACTGTGATTTTTGTTTGCTGATCGAAGAAAATACAATATCAAAACATAACCAAACTAAGCTTTTAGCTCACATCTGAATTTATTTGAATCTGCCGCGTCGGCCATTTTCATACATCGACTAATCAAGGACTTATTTTCTTCTTGTTCCGTATGAAGGTACAGAATGCTGTTGTCGCCCACCAGGCATAGAGGAGAGATACATAGGCATACATAGGCCCGCCAGGCATAGAGTAGATATCTCTACTCTATGCCGCCAGGGCGCCGCCCGCGTGTCGGCGTCCGCTGCGCTTGCAACCGCACTAATGCTCGCCCTTCTTTTGTTTCAGTTTCCGAGAAGGAAGTCCGGCAGTGGTGAGTGTCCCCGCCGCGCGAAGCGAGCTGTAGAGGCCCGGAGGAGTTCGGTCGTCGCGTCGGCCGGGGCCGGTGGAACGGGAATGTGGGTTTGTTTGCCCTGCGCGCATCGCCTAGAAGCTAACGCACCGTCCCAAATATTCAATATTGGGTGCTGGGATAGGATGCATTTAATTAGTGCGAGGGTTTAGAACTTCCAATTTGGGTCATTACACTCTGAGGTTCTCAATATCAGGTGATGAATCACCAGAACGTATAGTTATTATTGGTGAATACTCAATCCTGTTCCACCGAACGCGTTCTTGATTTAGTATATGTGTATCTACGTTACGTATGACTGTTTATGGTAACCCCTTTCTAAGTAGTGTATTTGTTGTTTAAATAAGTCACTGATTTCTAAAAAGAATTATAGATTTTTCTTCACAAGAGCATTTTTTTAAATTTCCATATGCCCGGAATATATTCCAAGGCCCTACGTGTTAACGAATTATTATTATTAGCTTGTCAAATAATAGCATGCACTATTTTCATTTACTCAAACTTTTGTATCAACAATGTAGAATACGTATTCATAACTTAAGTCGTAGTGACAATATCCTAAAATGTGATGGGTAGAAGTGCATGAAGAAACTGATGTTGTGCCATTCAACAAGACGCAACATCAGCATCCGTAATTAGGTTGCGGTTTTGTTTCGCCCTCGACTTCTGGTTTTTATCATGTTTACGTAGGAAACGAGGTTCATTTCGCCTCCGATTCGTCGCCCGTGGGCGTGGCGCGTTGCGGGGTTCGAGGCGGGGAGCGGGACGCCGTGCCGGTGGGCGGCCGCTTCCAAATTACTGCTCCCAGTCACGTCCCTGCGTCATTAGCCGCCGATGTTGATTTTGTCGCACGAGAGGAAAGTAATGATGACGAGCGGCGACAGTTGCGCGGCGGGCGGGAGCGCGCAGCCTCTCCCCCGCTCCCCGACCCCCGCCGCGTCACTGTTGAATGCTGCAAGAAAAATAAACCCGTTCGGAAGTGGAATCTCGTTGGTCAGCTGCTGAAAACCATTCACCAAAAACATTAATGGTATTTGCTGAAAGGATCATTATAGTAGTAATTGAAACCCATATTTGAAACATAGTTCTAGTTAATCCCACATTGAAAAAATTACCATATCCCTCTCAACCACAAATACATGGTATCATGTCTTGCATTTGTGACGATCGAAATATATTTTCTGGCAATATTTATTATAGGTGACGTTCCCATGGTTGACTGGCAGTGCTAAATAAGCCACTGCAGTTCGAAAGTACCTAGGACTCAGAACAAAACATTGAATTCTTATTACTTCTTAATGGTGCCTACTAACGCGCATCGTCCATTGGGAACGAGTACTATTACGTGTGATACAGTTTGCCAATCTTATTTTTTAGTGGAAGCATTGAGTTTGGGCGGGATAATCGTCCAGCTATGTTTGGGCAGCAGTCGCCGTTCGGAGCTGTCCGGAGAGTGTCTTATCAATGGAAATTATTCCTCTGGAGAGTTTGTTCACGTATTTTAAGTTTACAAATGACTTAACAATAATATGAGTATCTGCTGCAAGCAGAATTTCGTCTCATGAGAATGCTACTCCGTAACAAGCCGTAATTTGGTTTTGTGAGGTTAATGTCCACTACTCTTCTGGAATAAAATAACTAATCCTAACGTGTAATTTATGATTCAGTACAGGATGAGCATTTTGCAGTCAACGAATGTGAGTATGTGTGTATCCAGTGACTATTTTGAAAAGAAGTTGGGAGTAAATTTGCAGTAAATATGTGTATGTGTGCAACGTGTTGAAGAGTTCGTTCGAGATAAGCCACTGATTAATTCAGCTAAGAATAGCAAAAGCACGTTCAGAATATTTATAAAACGGTCAATTGCAGAATCTTTATCTACTTTTTCTTAAATAACAGTTAATAAATGTTTAGCGAGTAAATAAAGGCAGTTTTTAAATAATCAAGTTAAGTTGCATGTATTTAGGACAGTTATACATCATCCTCAGTGTTTCGTGTGACCTTCCATGTTGTGCTTCTGAATTTAAGAAGTTATGGTAAAAGTTATTTTGCTCTGCACCGTGTTAATGCATATACGGGAATACAATACAAAAGTGAATTAAGTTGACAACTGTGATTTATTTATGATTGTCATTCTGAATGGCATTGCTCTGTTTTGATGCATTTTCTTTGTAGTTCTAATAATCTTTGGTGTGGACGGCAAATTTTAATTAAGGAAATGACTCATATCTTTAATTTATAAATAAAGATAATTGTGGAATTGCCAGGAATATGTAGGGATATTAAATTCTTTCAAATATCTAGTATACAGCATCTTTCTATAAAAAGGAATCAAGTAAATGGCCCTCTAATTTTATTGAACCATCAAGGTTTATTCTAATTTTCAATTGCTTACTGCTGGTTACAAATAATTTTTACGAATCTACAAGAGTACGCAAAATGAAGTTTGCTCTAGACCATAGTAAAAGACTTGGTAAGAAATTCAGGCATGTGAGTGAATTGAATGAATTGTTTAGGGGACTTGGCATTTGTTAAAAGTAGTCTTATAATTCTGAAGATTGCACGCATTGATGGTAACTGTATCTCTTAAAAAATGTTATTAATTCATATCGTCTCAAATTTAATAAATGCTAACCTGAGACAGTCGTTTCAATGTACAATAAATTAAGAGAATTGATTCCTCAAGTCCTTCTTTATAGAATTATAGTATTAATTTCTAGTTTTCAGAATATATTTTAGTGTGGTACCTACATAAATTATATCAAATATGTAATTTCAGATATTTAATGTAAACAATTTCTCATTGAATATCGATAAGATTTTTTATTTAATTTGAACGCAGGCTGCCATATATGAATTGTGACTCTTGCAAATTAGTACATTTCACAGTGAGTAATAATTTGACATTTTCACTAAAGTCATGTACTGAGTAAAACTGTTTGTCAATTGTAATGTTTTCTTTTCATAAGACCATTTTATTTATTTGTAAATATATTTAAAGTTTAAAAACTACATAGGTACAATATGTAACGTTATTCTCTTTATTATATTTCATGTTCTAAAGGCTGCATGTAACTACAGGGTTGGCCAGCAATTGCGTGTGCGTGTGCGTGTGCGTGCGTATGCGTGAATATGCGTGTGTGCGCGTGCGGAGAGGGCAGCTGGGGCCACTTGCCTTAGGCCCCAACTTAATTGCGGCCCCCAAATTTTTTTTCACTCTATATATTTAAAAATGCATTAAACTCTAATCAAAATTTAATGCTAAATGTTATTTTTGTTGCACTGAGAAATTAATTCTATTTATGAATTGGGTGAGGAGGGAATTTTCTGTTTGAAATGACGGGCCCTCGTGGATCAACTGTCCCAGGCCCCTGGTTTTCTCTGGGCGCTCCTTGTATCTAAATTGTTTCTAAAACATGTTCCACCTGGCAAAGCAAAAATTATTACAGTTAATCTTGTCTGATCCCAATCAGTTTTTAATGATTAATAATGTAAATATTTTCGGTGTACAAGGGTGTGTTGCCGACGTTTCGACCATCCTGTCGTGGTCTTCCTCAGGGCTGGTATGCGCCGTGATGGTCACGCTCGGGTGTCTAGGCCGAGTACTATTAGCTGAAGCAGCGGCCAATCGGAAGCCGCCAGATGACATATATACTACACCCGAGCGCTGACCATCACGGCGCATACCAACCCTGAGGAAGACCACGACAGGATGGTCGTAACGTCGGCAACAGAGCCTTCGACACGGCAACACAGCCTTCACCCGGACAGCCCAGATCACGCACATGACTCTGGCCGCGTAAGCTTACGACTGCATTTAGAGAAACATTGTAGAAATAAATAGCCTTTTGCTTTCTTGTCACACCACCAGAGGTATGCGTGGAAACACGATCTGTTCTATAAATTTTGTATCTAAGAATGAAAAACTTTTTACCTTGAATTAAGTGTATGCAATAATAATGCAAGCAATATCAATATTGTGCGTAATTAGAAAATGCTGAAATGTTTTTCTATCGTTTCAAACCATTTGAATTTCAGTTCATTAAGGTCATTGATATTATGTCATTGATATTATTTGCCATGAGGAGTTGAGAGGGAAGAAAATGTATTACAATTTGAATGTAAGAAATTAAAGAAGAGAGTATTTAATTAACTGTGTTAGTAATTTAAGAAATATTGTCAGATGTATGTGAAAATTGTTTAATTATATATGAATAAGAAGTGGCAATATTGTTGAGAGTTTGTGAATGTGTAGTGTTAGTGTTCAAAGAAATAATTTGAGTTGGTAAGAAGGAAATTCTCTATTATTTATTATAACTGGAGGATTTCTATTTGATGTATTAATTTGTTCACAAAGGGAATACAAAGAAGATGTTTTAATATAATTTTTGGTTATTTTACAACCTTTATAGTTGAACATGTGATTCCATTGACAGTTTACACAAAAGGAGCAATATTTTGTAGAAAGTGGACATTCTAAATAATGATGGTCGACAGGTTAAGAACTGTATCTAGGGGATAAACGACAATTTGCTTGAGTATGCCCAAATTGCTGATATCTTTTACATTGAATAGGTGTTACACTTGGAGATTTATTTTGAACACTGACAAACCTATAGAATATTATTTAGTTTAACTATTTGAGTATATTGTTGATTTTTTTATGATTTCTATTGAATACGTCTCTAAAGGTTCTCTTTTTTTGGTTTTTTTGGTTTTGGTTTATTTGGTTTTGGTTAATCGATATACATTAAGTACAGGACAATTTAGACGTCGTAATTCATTATATATTTCCATTAGAACAAAATATTGGAATATCTTTGATATATTGTTGCAGTTTGAACTGTGGGATCTCTGTAGGAGTAAAATTGAATTTGGTTTACTTCACAAAATTTTATATGATTTTGGAAGTCATCAATTACTTGAAATAAAATGTTAACAGTACTCTTGTGTGTTTTTGTGGTAAAGCCTTTTCTAACAAAGTGTTTGAGATCTAATAAAATATAGGTAAAATTAAAAACATTGGTATCAACTATAGGAGGAATGTTGACTTTCTGGGTGTCTTCAGTTGAATCCTCTAACCTAGATATTGCATATCTATTAGAAGAAAATGTGGAAGGTGCTGAGAGATGTTGAACGTTCCTTCTCTTTTTCCGAAGTCTTATATTGCGATGGAAAGTTCATGCCTTTTGAAGTAGTAACAGTGGCTTGGGATGTTGATACAGAATTAAAAGTTTAAGGAATAGTGTTACTTTGACTTGAAGTAAATTGAGAGACGCGAACTGCCGCGATTTCATCGCCGCCGCCCTCGCCACGCGCCCCGCGCGAGGCCCAGGCCCAGGCCCAGGCCACCAGCCCTGCGATCCAGCGGCGTCCCCACCAAAAGCTGCCAATACACGCGCCCTTTTTTATTACTTTACTTGTCATGGTGAAGTTTTCTAGACAGTATCAACACGTATTTCATTTAACATCAATTTAATTAAGGTTCTATGCCATTTTATATTGAGCATAGGACTTGTACACAATCTCGAAACATATATTAGTCTAAGTTGGAAAAATATGGTAGAAACAGAGTACCTGATCTTGATACTTGCCTTTCAATGAGTGTTTTGCCAAATCTATTAAATGCTGAGGAGCGCTTTGATTTTTATTTCAATTTAGCAATTAATAATTTTACACTTTTATTGAAGTTTGGTTGATTTTCTGCAAGGTATCAAGACCAGTGAGGCCTAAGAGTGATGATGTAATGAGAATATGCTGGTGACAATGATTAATATGAGATGAATGATGAGGAACGGATGGTGGGTTGAGGGACAGGGAAAACGGATGTGCGCCGAGAAAACCGACCGGGAGCTCGCTTTTACACAAATGATTCTACAAGAATTGGTCGGGAATAAAATTCGTGTCTCTAGTGGTGAAGAGTGTATGCACTAGTCATTACCAGCAAAGCAGGCCCACGACATTGTATTAAATAAGTCCCTGTTTACTATTAACACCAAACATTTGATTTACACTCTGCCAACACTGCCCAAACAATAATGTGTTCCGGTGGTCTTAAAGAAGAACATATTTATTTTCTGCTGGAGAACCTTTTCATTAGATATAATTATAACATTATTGTTTTGATTACTATGTTATATTAATATGTGAAAAGTATTGGTATTTATCATAGAAATTATAATTGGAAATAATCATTATTTGATGCAGTCGCAATAGCATTAGAAATCGACTTCGAATTGCTTTTGACAAACGCAATCATTCAATCTCACTGTTTCAAAGAACTTCTAACAACCCAATGAATCGCCTGCCAGTTGTAAGAAGATGATTTTACAACCCATCACAGAAGGAGCTCGACGGTTTTCCGCCTATGAGATGCACATGGAGCATGCCTCGTGTCCGCCGCCATCCGCGAGAGGCCGTGGCGTGGCGTGGCGTGTGGCGCGGCGTGTGGCGTTGCGTGCGGCGTGGCGTGTGGCGCGGCGTGTGGCGTGGCGTGGCGTGGCGACCTGCCCCCATCCCCATGCCGCTCCCCGCTCCCCCTGGCCATCATCGCATCTGCATTGTGCCGCGTGCTACTGGAATATGCGCGTTACAGCGAATTAGCCTTAATTGTGACGTTAGCACGCGCTGTTTTTCGCGGCGCGCCGAACACGTGTCTGGCACGCGGAAAAACACACGTGTCGACACAAGCGCATCGCTGGTCTTCTAGCACATCTCCGCTGTAGTTTTGAGTCCTGCTCTCCGTCGCCTTCAACGGTGTGATCTCGCCCACAGCGCCCCATCAGAACCTCCTCCCCTGTCGCACCCACACATCGGTCCGCAGCGTTTCTCGTCATGTGATTCCGTCACATCGTCCCCCCACCCCCGCCAAGTCACTTTGTTCTCTGCATCATTGCGTTCCACGTCGCTCCGCCACATCTCCCTACTACATCTCGCACCATTTCGTGCCGCCTAAGTGCCCCGCCGCAACACCCTGTTCGAACTCCCTTACCCAACAGCGCCCCGCCACAATTCCCCGCCACACTTCCCCACCACAACACCGCGCCACAGCTTCCCACCATAACATGCCACAACGCCATCTACCATTGTGGGTACAGTACGAGTGCAGAAGAAAAATGCGTCCATTTATCACTTCGCTTTAATGATTTTATCATAAGAGCGTTACGTGTTTTAATCTTTTTCTTCATTTAGTCACTTGGAGTATTTTTCTTTCTACATGTGGCTGTGTTCACTTTTGGCGCAAACTAAATCACTGTGTTTCGCCGCAACTCTGTGCAACTCTTTCCATTGCCTTCCACTGAAACCACCACACAGCCTGCTACGAACGACAGAGCAAATAGGCAAGAAAGCCGCTGCGCGGCGTTTGGAGACTCACCGGAGCCGGAACCGGAATTTGGAAGTGTACCTAACAATTAGAGCTCCCAGAAAAATACATGGTTAAAACATCTTTTTAAAGGATATCGAAGCCATTACGAGATATTAGAGTATTTATGAATGAGGTTCTGTTGATATCTCCGCTGAGATAACCTGTTCCGCAAAGAACTGAATATTGTTTTTGTCAAGGACAAGTAAATTAATAAATAGCCCGGTCTTTCGATAGAACGATTGTTATACAAGATTTGTATACACGATTTGTATACACAAGTATACAATTTTCCTTCACCAAAAGTATTTCAAACTATCATTTAGATAAGATGGTAACTTATGAAGTACATTGATTTTTAAGTTAATTTTTCACAAACCCTCAAATTGTTCCCTTCGTTTACGACGTCTCTCCTCTCTGTTACCTAGCTGAAAACCTGCCAACTGCTGAAGTGCTTCTGTCTGATTTGGGGCATTTTTTACAGAGTAGTTCTCCTCTCTAGGCCCCTTTCTCTTATATTTTTCTTGTGGGTCGTTTTCTTTTACTTTCTATTTTTAGTATGCCTACTCAATTTTTTGTAAAAGTTATTTCGGAGACAACCATTATTGTTTTTTTCATTGGCTTGTGTATTTGTTGATTCCGGTTTTTCTTTTTTCTTTGCCTGTCGTCGTATTTTGTACAGAAAGGACACCGATTTTCGGCCATTTGTCCATGCACTTGGTCGATTTCCATCTCATCTATAGTTCGTGCGTGTCGGCGTGGAGTGTAATCATGAGGAGAGCTGGGGCTGCGTTCGGCCTCTCCAGAGGAACGGCGCACGTGGCGAACCCCGGAACCAATTGCAACGCTCTGGAACGCCTTCCGAGCACACGCTGAAGAAGGCTTGAAATTAAAATTGGAATCAATAGTAATATAATGTGTTTATTTCTAAAGTAAAACCCAATTATTATTTTTTAAAAAAACGTAAATGTAATACTTCTAAACTAAATAGAATGTGTTTTGAAGATATAATCGGAAGAGAAGAACATTGAGGTTTGAATTATCAAAATAAATTATAGAAAATTTTAAATATATCTTTGAGAAATTCTAAATTTGAACTAATATTTCATCGTAGGAAAATGCCAGTGTGAAATACATTTATAAAATTAATGGTTACAGAGGTAGTATGCAGATAAAGATAAGAAGATGTACTCATAGATGTTAATGACTACCAGCTTTTCAAGCACGTTTTCGCATTTCTCGTAAAAATACCAACTTCTTAAACTTTGTTTAATATAATTTTTACTGAAGTGTATGCATACAGGTGAATCTCTTTTCACAATATACATCGTTATGAAGAGAAGTCTAAGTACGTAATCGACAAAAAAAGTTCACATGCATAGTTTAAGGTTGCTGCCCGGAGAGCTCGAGTTTGCAGAGCTTGTTCCTTTTATCGCTCCAGGTTTAAGAGTGTCGTTAACAAGCGCACTAGAGCAGCGCCGCTGTAGCTGCTACGGCCGGGGGCGCTGTGTTACAACTTGGCCATGGCAAGTGAAGCACTGCGCGGGAAGGCCGTGTCGCTGCGTGAATATGCGGGTGTTGACACTCGAGGGAGGGCGGTTGGCGTATATTTGTTTTATGATGTACGTGTTGCATCAGTACATAATGTATTTGCAAGATACACTTTATCTTCTCATAATATCAACGTCTGTGGAAAAGGATTGTATGCATTTCTCTTCTGAGTGCTGTTTTAAAGCAGTGAATATTCCAGGAATGTTTCAATATCACCTTTAGAACAATATATTTTTATTAAAGATTATTGTTTACAGATAAATTTGTTAAAAAAGAAATTGAACCCCTCCGGTCTATTTTAGTATGCTGAGCTACATGAATAAACATTATTTAATTATATCTCTTAAGTAGCACAATTTTATGTGTTAGAGTTGACAATACATATTTAAATGTTACTTGTTAACCAGACAGTTTCTTTACAGACGTTATCAGAATCTCTTGTTTGCCATTAACCGCTATTTGCAGTACGTCATTGATCCTTTAAAATTGTACCCTAACGGAGACATACAACAATCGAATAACTGGTTATTGCATAATTTTATAAATTTCATTACTTTTCAATGCCAAATTTATATCACATTTTTATATTACAAAAAATAAAGTTAACTGAAAATAATGAAAATGTATATATAAATAATAAAACGTAAATGAAATGGATTCTTCTGTTACCAATTACTCATGCAATAATTTATTTATGCAAGAATTTGACAATAAAAATATACTTGTGACCGATTTTGCTTGTAACTTGAGAAACACTTTACGTTAGAAATATAACACATAGATAATTTCCTATGATAAAATATTTACAAAGACGTTTGGCAACACTAATACTTGAAATTTGAATACTTTCTAGTTTGAACAGAGAGAAATTACGATTAGTTTAAAATATTGATGTATTCAATTAATATTAAAAGTTTTGATAATTACTTGATCAAAAATGAAATCGTTTAGATGTTTTCGTGTGGTTATGTAATTTTTGTTCCCTCACTTCGACTTCTCCGGTTGGAAGATGGATTGCCGCTTCTCATGCCTTAATTGGGTAAGCTAAAACTAAAGAATTACTATAAATTTGCTAT
Organism: Gryllus bimaculatus; assembly: GCA_017312745.1. Classification (NCBI taxonomy): domain Eukaryota; kingdom Metazoa; phylum Arthropoda; class Insecta; order Orthoptera; family Gryllidae; genus Gryllus; species Gryllus bimaculatus. The sequence continues at coordinate 1,036,310 of BOPP01000232.1, read as the reverse complement.
ATAACGCTTATTAGAACATTAAATATAATTAAAATATGTTCATGACGCACTAAGAAAAGTACACTTTGCCGTAGACTTTCTGGTGAGTCAATTGAGCTCAGAGCACTATCGCATTATCTGCTATATTATTCCGCATCTGATATCCGCGTTGAGGGAACTACCAGCGCTCTATCTCGTTGATGTCCATCACTTCCGAAACAGTTTGGTAAATCCCACTAACCCACCACATGACTTACACTACCGTCACGTACGTTAAATTCACCACCCGGCCACTACCGCCCCCGCCTCAACCACGACCGCAACTTCACGCATTCCCGCGCGCGAAAGCGTCGCCTCATGACCACCGAAGCCCACCGAAACAGCCCATTGCTCCGTGAGCTGCTGGTAGCGCTGGTAGCTCTGTCCCGGGCGCTCACCCCGTCCGTTTTATCCAGGGTGACCGCTTCTTTTGTCCTCGCACGCCACCTCGTGGCCAGGGTCCCGCCCTCGCCCTCGTCGCGTTTCATCGGACACAAAGCGCTCTAATGCGCCGGCGCCGGCGTCGCCCCCCTCCCCCTCCCAAACCGCTGTTGCCGCGTGACACAATGGGCTGAAAATATGGCGAAGCGCGGAGCGAGACTCCGGGAGGGACTATTTTCCTTGACTACTCTACGAGGTGCGGATCAAACCAAGCAGATCAGTCACTGTTAACTTATCACGAAATACATGACAAAATTGTTAACTAGCATTTAAATGTAAGCTTGTTCGATTGATCACATGCATTGAATTGCACTGAAGCTCAATATTGGAAATAGGTGGATGTCTCATTGACATGTCGCAATGTTCGTCATAATGATGTGCTTAGGCCAAAAATATTGCGATTATTTGTTACCTTCACGTTTCCATACACACTTTTTAATTACTAATTACAGACAAATAGTTCATGGACTTTTCTTCATACATTGCAAACGACCTTTAACTGTCGCTAATTTCTACAGCGAACATAAATGACGTGTACATTCAGTTCATGTGCACGTACCTGATATTTCATATCAGTTTTCAAAATGTAAATTTAAATTAAAATATCAAGTATCTGTATCGACAGCTCACTACCAGAAATCCACATACGTTCGTTACTTTACAACGCATTGCCAGATGACATTAAACAATTGAAGTCGGTACACAAATTTACGTTAATAGTAAAATCTTTTAACGTAAAAAAATATTTTAACAAAACAGTGATATATAATGAATTAGTTTACATTTGTATTGTATTTTTTTTAAACTTAATACCATGCTTGTAAAAAATAGTGTACTTTAATCTCGGATTTAATGACCCCCATTTCGTTCAGGTTTTTGTCTAGTTTCCCTTATACATTGAGCAAAAGCTGAGATGGCCCCTTGTTTTGCTTCTGGACGTAAATGTAGCTTCATTATGCGCAGGTTTTGTTGAACTCTCCTTTTGCTTGTAGTGGTAGGAATAAACGAGTAGAGGCAAGGGCGAGTTACAATTATGTTAGCAATGCGGAAATATGAAATCTGCAGTTCGTTTACCATTGCAAATAAGTTTTCTATAACTCGGGAACGAAAATGTCTAATCTGATTTCAAATGTTGCTAATTTCTCGCTTTTTATTTTTTATTTATTTATCTTTAACTTTTGCTCATCTTTCAACTATTTACAGTTAAAATGATGGGAAGGGATTCTGGAACTCAAGAAAACGTGCACAGATGATCTTCTCCCCCATACGTCACATACAGATTTAATGCTTTTTTGTTTAAATAAATCTAAAATTCTAAAATTAAAAAAAACAGAAGACAAAAAATATTCCACACAAACAGATTGAAATTACAAAAACGAATAAGATCCATATTTAATTTATTTGTTAACACCATTTTTCATTGCAAATATTATATTCAAAATGATAGATGCTCTATAAAATATATTATAGTTATTTCCTCGTTTCAAAAATGTGTGCGTCATGTACGATTGAATTTATATTCTTTGGCCATCTATAAATATTGAAATTTTCTAATGATTGTATTACTGTTTTAGCTCTATTATCATCCCAAGAACAGTAAATGGCTTCATTTGAAAATCCGAAATAATCTTATTTGAGTAATACAAGCATTCATATAACAGCGTACTCAATTATTAACACGTTCATTATCCTCCTTTATATCTCTCAAATTGTACGCAATTTGACGCAATAAGTTGCTAGCAGTCAGGAATGCGTGCAATACGCGCGCTTAGCTCACCGCGCCTCATTGCGCTTCGCCGCCGCGGGGCAGCGGCCGCCCACACAACCCGAGCGGATCATCCAGACGCCAATTTCACGCCGATTAATCCCCCTGGGATTTCGTTGTTTTGCGTAAAAAGAAAAAAAACAGCGATTTGTTCGTGTTGGTGGGTGGTGCCATCTCTCGCTCGAATACGCAACCATAAATCGCCCGAAGGATTGATTCATGGGTTGTTTTAGTGAAACATTTTCGTTTCGGTTGGGGTTTGTTTTGAATTTGCAAAGTGAATGAAGTTTGGGATTGTTGTTTGTTCTAAACGATGCCATTTTTGTAAATGTAATCATAATTAGCGACAATTTTGGGAAGGAATACAATTCTAAAAAAAAAGTTATATTGAATTCTACTTTTATAATTTTTTGTGGTCACCCTATTTGGGTAGTTCATATGAACGAAAAATATTCAAAATAGACGAAATTTTAAATGCACTGTTTCACCAATATCAGAAGTTCACCACATTAAAACTGCGTAGGGATATTTTGAGAACCTATTACAATGCTGCAGTTAATTCTTGTTTTCGATTCTTTGTCATTTCAATATAACTTCTGACTAATTATTGGATTTTTAAACGAATTCCTCTCAGAACCAAGCGCACCCAAATTGCATGGCCTCTCGAAGAAAGACGTTCTTTAAAAATCGATCTTAGTAGACCTGGAACATTCCAGAACATCGATATTGGCACCCCCATCTTCCGGCAGGAGGATGGGTGCAACGAGGCGGAAATGAAGGGGCGAAGCAGTTGAGCGTCTTCAAAAGACGAGGGTCCCGAGAGGGGAACAGGTGGAATGGAAGGCTCAACCACTCGGTTTCGGCCACGGCTGTCTCCGCCCCCCCCCACACACACACACCCTTACATGCACACCCGCTCCCGCCCTCGCCCTCACCCTCGTCCTTCCTCATGCCCTCGCTCTCGCCATCCCCGCCCCCTCGCCCACGCCCACGACCTCGCCCTGGTACTACTCTCGTCATTGCCCTCACACTTGCTTTGCTGACGCCCTTGCTCTTGTAACGTATTAGCAATCGAATCTCGTGGCAGCAATTTGAGGATTTAGAAAGAGGAAAACGCCTCTCCATGGGAGGATTAGGAAGACATTCTGTAAAGCGCGCGCGTGGCAAAGGAAGACACGATGTGTTCTGAGGTTCTCAGATCTTAGGGAACGGAAACCAAAACGTCGAAGCTGCGTGGCAAGCATAAGCGAGCTGCGGAGACGACTTGACGTAGTATGTCCCGTGAGGGACAACTATATAAGGGAGAGTACAGAGCCTGTGGGTTCTGGAGAAAGTGTGAGAATCTAGTGCTGATGCACAAAACTTGCGCCAGGGCGGTGCATTGGCGAGCAAGGCTCGCGAGGCAAGTCTCGTGCAGAAGCGCATTAGGAGACACTGTGTTCCATGTGTGACTGCGCTCACGTGGGAGTGATGCTGTGTGCGTCTTCCGAGGTGAGGAATGATTCAGATCCACGACTCACATCGATCATCAATCGGTTAAGATCGCTCCTGTGATCAGGGCAAGTCATTGGTTGATGCGCCAGAAAGGACCATGTGTAACTGAGTCACAGAAGCTTGTGCGCGCTTCAAATTTAGGAGTGGCGAGTGCCCCGAATTAAACCGATCATCAATCGGATTTGGATCACTCCCGCGATCAGGAGGTCTATCAGGGCTAGTGAGTAAAGTGTAGATAATTTCACTGTACATATTTGTTTTACGTGTAAATAAATAACTGTATACATGAAAGCTCGTGTCGGTTTTCGCTGTGAGTACCCATGACGTCACACTCTGCTCTCGCCCTCGCTCTACTGCCACCCTCGCCTAACTCTCGCTCTACTCTCTGTGCCCTCACTCTCTTTCTGCTTTCGCCCTCCCTCTTCCCTCACCGTGACCGCACTCATCCACCGCCAAACATGCCCGACTTCAACATATCTCATTCCCACACATATGCTCTGGTCACTACTTTTTCCCGTCTGCTTCCGCCATTACTTCCATCCTTCCCTTCATGCACGCATACCACCTGTTTCCGAACTCGCCTGCGTCCTCGCCTCACGCTCGCCTCGTCTGCCCTCAGTCTCACCCTTCCTCCCTCACTACCGACATCTCCGTTCATGACATCACGCCCGCCTCCGCCTCTATCCAACGCTACGCTCGTCTCATGCCCATGCATCCCCTCTCTCCTCCAGTCACAGCCAACACCTTCGTCCACGCATTCTACAACATTTCCGTCTGCATTTGCTCCCTACGTACTCGCCATTCCCTCGCCCTTCGTTGTCCCATTCGCTTTTGATCTGTTCGTTGACCCGCCGATGTGTCACTCAATAGTTTTCCCGTCCTACTGTATATTTACATGAACGGGCGCATCTTTCATATCCTGAAAAAATGTAATATTTGCACTTAAAACTGACGCCCTTAGAAACCACTATGGATTCTATCCTAGAACAAGCATCCAGAGTTCATTCTGCGAAGCCTGTAAACACAGGCGAGGGGCCTTTGGTACCACTATAAGAATCTTCGTACATTGAAAGTGTCAGAATGAAATGTCCCCTGCGTGAAAGAATTATAAAAGTGTGAGTATAGTAGTTTATTTATTCATTGTTTTACCCGCATATTACATTTTTATTTAATATTCTTGACTTGATAAAGTTGGGTTGGCTTGTTAGCCGTGCAACGTCAGAAATGCTTTTTAATTGTTAATTTAATCTTCCGTTTCTTCCACTTCCTTTCTCTGTGTAAGTTACTGAAGTTGCTGGCATATAATGAACTCAATGTTTTCACAGTGTATTTCGGATACAATGAAAACCTGTACTGTGCGATTAACATCATAGACGATCATGAAACTTCGATTATTTCTCTCATAATCAACATCTCTTTGTAAACCTACTCTTTCTTGACTTTGAAAAAGGCTGTGTACTCTATTTTGTTTCAATATTGCCGCTTATATAAATCTTCCAAACATACTTAAAAATTGCAACATTTGGGGTTTGGCTTTATTATTCGAAACCCCAAATCCGCGCGTATTCAAAGGCGTCATCCCGGGAACCCTGCACATACGATGATTGTTTTGGAATGCCATACGGGATTAAATCGTTAGCACACGAAATGTATTTTCAAAAGGATGTTGAATCTAAATCTCTCGTAACGCGCAGCTGATCATATGAATAAGCACACTCAAAGAGATTTCGGAATGACAAGAGTTGTCTCTTTGGAATGTTGGCTGTTACATGTACTTGGGGTTCCAATATTATTTCAAAATGTCATATTTACGAAGAGGATGTTTATGACCTAAAAATGTTCGAAATATACGAACATTTATTATCTAAAAATATGAAAATATGACTATACATATGACTTAAACAATGTTTTGTTGCATTTTCGAAACCTTCGGAATCTTTCCGCTTGCTATTTCAATAGTCCTTATATTCAAAATATCCTTTAAAAATATCACACCTTTTTTTGGCGTCCCGTGAAGACAATTCTACTTCCTAAATTTATTAAATAAATTTTATAGAAGCAGTTGACTTTGGCACAAAACCTGACAAAACTAAACTAACACTTCCTTCACAACTGGTGCTTTCTACGCTTTCTTTTTCTCCGTCTATAAAGCTTATCTTCCTAATTCACAAGCATATATATTTATAGGAAAGACAGACAATTATGTACAACCAAACAATTCTAAGAAATTAGATTACAAATAGAGCATGTGAAAAACTCCCTTGATACGACTGTAAGAAAGTATGCGAAAATGGAATCAATAAGATAATAGTACGACAAAAAATACGAAACTTCGTGGAAAAATATGATCATAATATGAAAAATTAACGGAAAATGATCAAAGGGTTAAAAAAGTCAAAATGTGACTATATACATGAAAATGGCATAATTTTAATAAATGTAGATAAAATCATGCTTATCTTACATTTTCCATAGAAATAACGCAAACAAAAAGGTCTGGGCCCTAATCATATCCGTCATTTATTTCCCTTTTATAATCTAAAACTGATTCCGAAAACACACATTATTTCCTTTACCTTCCACTTTTTTAAAAAAATAGTGATCGCTCTGTCGTCCGTAGTCCGTAGCAGGATGTCGATACAAGAACAGGACGGGACAGGATCTCTCTTTCGAAAATATATCTTAAAAAGCAATATCTCTTCAGGATATTTTTACTACTCAACCTGATCACGTGACTCTTATTTATGACCAGTATCCTTCTGATGTGTATTTGATGATTGTAACAGCAGTACTGTTAATGAACTGAAGGTATTCCAACAGAAATTTGTTCATTCTTTATAATTTTCGATTACCGATGTTTAGTCCCCACCACTTACATAACTCTACCATTGTTAAAACGAAGTCACTTTTATGCCCCTTCAGCCCCCTAGCACTCCTCGTGGCCACCCACCCTTACGTAAGCGTGGTCACGCGCGCTAACCACGAACATTGCTGCCCATCGACCCCCCTTCCGCCCAAGTGTCACCCATCCGTCATCTCGGCGTTTCCGCGTCCCCCAACACCTCGAGGGCTACTAGCTCCGCCCCCTCCCCCGTAACGCGCAGCTGATGACCCTTGCATTTGCAGAAGCATACGTGTGTATGCATACGTGAATATGTTGGTTGTATAAATGAATGTATTTACGTGGGAAGTGCCACTTATTATCGACGGCGCGCGCTGCTTATTTGGGCATGGAATAAGGTCGCATTGGTCTACAGAGTAATTGTTTTCAAGGGATATAAATTAATAACATAAATTAAAAAAGGGAATTTTCATTACAGAAATAATAAATGAACAAGCTTCTAAGGGTAGCCGGTGGCATTATATTTGTTGAGAATACAGTTAAACGGGGTAAGTAATGTATTGTGTCTCTTTTCCAATTTTTTACGTAGATCCTTTCATTGAAAAATTGTTTGAACTGAAAAAGTAGTATTAGTGTAATGTGATAGTAATTACAATAGAGTGCATATGTATGTCTTCTCAAAGTTTTAGTAATACGATTGAAATTTTCAACATCTTCATATATTTTATAAAAGATTCCTTTATCGAGACCATTTAGATATAACAGTGACGTAATCCTAGAGAGAATGAATAGAGTAATAATAATAGCTCGTACAAGCTGGTAAAAACACTGAAATAAAATTACATTTAACTATAATTATGATTTAATTGTCGTGTTTGCAATGCTTAATTTGCTATTTCTACAATAATATTTTATACTAAATGTCATATTTATTCAATTAGTGTTTTAGAGATGTAATTAATCTCGTTTCTTTCCGACGGAAGGGTATTTAAATAGACAGAGAACATATATTAGTTGTATTTAGAAAGTCATTTATGAATTAAAAAGCATTATTATCGTATTTGGTAAACAGCGTTTTATATTTTTATATCTTACCATATTCGTTTTGGAATTGTAAGACTGTTTCATCGGAAAGAGTTGAAACTCATCTCAGAGTGGAATAACTATGAAGAATCCAGTCCCCATCGTCACTACTCTTGTTTCATTCCCTTTCCTTGTCATTTCCTCATAACTTCATTGCGCTATATCAGACACTCCGCCGTTTCTCGCAACGCACGACCCAACTGCAATTTCGCATAACCACAATCCGCACAATTCCTCACGCAAGCGGCGGCGCCAGCTTCCCCTGCGCCCATAAATTGCGTTGGATCCGCCCTCCCCTCCACTCCCCCTCCCCAACGCGGGGGCCGCTCCGCTGCCCGCTCCTGCGCGCGCGCGCCGGCGCCCTGTGCCCCCTCCGCCACCGCCCTGCTTCACAGCCCACCGGGCTGGCCCCCGAGTCGTGCCCCGGTCCCTGACCTCCTCCGCCACCTCAGCCACACCGCCTACGTCATGTGCACTACTCTCATCAAGCTAATTTCCGTCTACATTTACAATAAGTTTTGATCAATGGTTCAGTTTCAGGCATCATATCAACATGCATAACAAAAAAAAACCCCTTACACTTACAAATAATATACCGCTTGTAGAGCTCATTTCACCTCTGAGCTCTGGGATTATAATGAACTCTCTAAGTAAAAAGCTATGATGGAGACAATCTTTTAAAAATCTTTAAAAATGCCAGTTTCTCTACCATTCTTTTTTACTATTTATCTTGCTTTCATTATTCCATTTATTCTTCATATAATCCCATTAATCGTCTATGACTATATTGATGAAAATAAAGGTTTCGTCTCCCTAAAATTTAATACCACCCAATTAAACTAATTAATAGTGAAAATCTTAACCATCCTAATTAAACTAACACATTCATCACTCACTGATACTACAACAATAGCTATTACATACCTTTTATATTGTAATGGATCATAAACCTGAGAATTAAAATTTACTAATAATTAACCTTTTTTACTATTTCACCCAACACTTGAGCGTGTCAAAACCTGTAAGCGAATAACAATTTTTTATGTTGCCTACCAAGTCTACAAGTTCGATTTTCTCAGTGAAATCATGAAAATGCCACGTTTATGCTCTTACAGTACAAATTTATAATGTTGGAGTGAATTCGCAAAGTCGCCTCAATACAGGAATCCTTAATATTGTTATATTGATTTGGGAACCTGGCTCTCATTTATTTTTTCTCCTGTCATTAGGTTTTTGTTACCTACTAAAATATACTCAGATTTTTAACAATGCTGTCAATATTATCAGCAATTATTTATTCGTAAACAATATTCCGAAACGCTACTCGGCGAATTCTGCTCTCTGCCGTTCATACACCATTTTTATACACCGTCGATAGCTAAAAAAATGGGCGATGTTCTGAGTCGAACTTTACCACAGGTTGCGTACCCCTGCCTCGTCCTACGGAATCAAGCTGGCCAATACGCTTTAGCTTTATTTCAGAGAGGCGAGACTATTCATCGTGAATATTACAAAATGGCGGCAATCGCAAGTTATATTATGGTCAATGTTTGCAAATAAATATTAAGAAAACCAACAGTTTTACATAAATTGTAGTATATATAATTAATTAAAGAAATACAGGCATGCAATTTCTCAATAAAACACATTTTAAAATCAATATAAATCTCATCTCATCATAAATCTATAAAATTAATATAATTCTCAGTATAAACACGTTTAAACAAATAATGCAGAGAAAGGAGTTGTGTTAAAGGAAAATAATCAAGTGAAGAACACAAAGACTGTGTAATATATTTGTTAAAATTTTACCTATGTGTGGGTTTTAATTCACCACCAAGAAACGTTACAATAGTTTATGTTGGTATGTAATATAATTCACGCAGTGACAATTTTGCAAAGAAAATCTATATAACAACACAGTGGCCTCATTTATTAGTCATTCTTATTTGTTAGCACTCTTCGGAGACATTCAATACGCAAGTAGAGACATTCAATACGCAAACATTTTCACTGTGTTTTAGAACCCTTGAATAGGCTCGACAAAAATCTCAAACGTTCATTTCAAAACACAAAATGTTGTGATTTTTGTTCGTATTTATTGATTGCAGATCTGTAGTTAAAAAGATAAAAACCATTTTTACAATTTTCCCGCATTTTCATCACCATGAATATTAATATATTTTGAAAATGACTGCAACTGCTCTCTATATTTTTTAGCATCCATTACACATTTTTATGCATTGTCGTAGCATGCAGTGATGTTTTGAGTTCGAAATGTAGTTACATACGCATTAACATGTTCTTAAAGCTCTCTAATCTTTTGTATGTCATACACTAAGGAAAGGCGGTAGTTTTTGGCGGTTTATAAGAAACCATCGATAGAAAGCCAGGTAAGTGTGATACTCGTGGCTAGAGAATTACACCCCATATATCGAGATTTCACCAAAAAATGAAAGTTTCCAGATTATAGCACACAAAAACCAAAGGTTAATGCAATACTTATTTTTATCGAGAATAACTTAGAAGCAATGCCTTCTAGGTCTTTTCAACCAGGTTTGCACGTCCCATGGGGAATTTTCTTTTTATTTGATGGTAGGTATATCTAAAATAAGATGCGTTTTTTGGGACCGGCAGACGACAAATTGGAAATGTTGTGGTAGAGTTCGGATGTAGGTGAAGGATGGATGGAGGACCTTGGGAAAATGAACGGGGACAGGTTGAACCCGGATTATGTTCTTATGCAGTATTCTACAATACACGACCTTTTAGATCTTATACAATTTTGCAGAATGAGTTCTATTTTGTACTCCCACTCCATAGCATGGGTGGGGTGGGGGTAGAAAAAATCACAAGCCGAAGTCAATGTAAAATTAAATTGAAAAAAACAAACACAGAAATCATCTTTCACAACAAAATAATGAAGGTATAATATATTTCCCGTGCATTTAAATCCCAACGTTCACCAATAATGGAATGATATATCTCGCACAATATCGGCTTGTAATGTTGTAAATGATATTTCGGGGGATGGGCGTTTGAAATTTTCAGTTGCGTTCTACTTGAAATTCAGTTTTACGTGCTACTTCATTTTCAGTTTAAATACAATTATTATTTACAAAGTGCGTAGTTTTCGCAAGTGTCCAGATACTTATTTGTACGTACAGAAAAGTCAATTCCTAGGTAAGGTAAAGCACAACTTTTTTCAATAGTCTGAAACAACTACAGATGTGAGAGCGTAGGATTCCACTTCCGAAATTAGTAACTACTTGGCAGCGTCCTCGTTGCATGTGCCAACGTTTCAGCCGCCGTTCAGTGACCTTCCCCCTTCGCAGGTGCTTAGGACGAGTCGCCTACCGGACAGTACGAGACTACAAATCACTTAGTTTTTTAACTATGGCACAGTAATTGACAAAATCTGAAAAACTTCATAAGTGTTCAGAGAGGATGTTTTAAGGGACAAGATCTAAGTACCTGACTTGCCTCCTGTCGTGTGTGGTACACTTGTGTATGCAAGTTTGTGTGTGTGTGTGTTTTCAAGAAAGGGGAAAGAAGCAAGGAAAGATCGCTCGCCGTCAGTGGACGATGTGATAAGGAATTCATCGGAGAGGCCAGGAAAAACTATTTATCAGAACAGCAAACAGTTGAAATTCTAGTCCATATTGTAGCTTAACTCGACCTAGAGTAATTGACCTGTAGAGAAGATACTGTAATTAGAATCGAACATCCGCCACCTCGGGATGAGGACCCTAGGACTTCCCGGTAAGGGAAGCTGCAGAGACTACCAATGATGACACTGAGATACCACAGCCTGTGTAATGTGTAGTTAGAAACATTGTAAAAGTCTCATTTTCGTTATAAATTTTGAATTTTGCAACTTTACAAATATTAAATTATAGTTTTTTGTATTACAATATCCTATGTATTACACATAGGATATTGTAATATAATGCCCATAGGAAAATTTTAATATTTATACGTAATGTATAATTATATTCTAGTATTTAATTAAAATATATATTGAAAACATAATTCTGCTCTAAGAGACAGGCGCTCGTTGAGAATTTCCGCTTTAATTTAGATCTTCCTGCCTTATCAGAAATGTGACAGATTATCATATAATGTTTACCTTAATTGCGTAGTACGAACTTAGATTGGTAAGATTGGTCTATGCATGTTTGGACACAATTCCATCCGTGGCCTCAAAGTAAGAGGCGGGACGAGATAGGGAATAATACTGTTATCATTCTTCGGGTTGAAAGCTGGGAGGCATTTCCGCGATGTGTGCGTCACATTACAAACCCCTAATTCCGTGTAATTTTTGCTCAAATAGGAGTCGCAATGGCAAAAGATTTGGCAAGATAAATAGTAAAAAATGTGTAGTATCTTCCTGTCGTTTTGACACATTTTACAGACATTACTTATCTACCCGTGATGTTTGGCTGTGTTATTCTTCTCCCAAACTTAGCTTTGCCGCATACGTAGGCGAACCGCTACCGTTAAGGCCAGTTTGTTTGAGTAAAAACAAAAATTTTAGACGCAGAGAGACAATTAGTAAAATTCTTAATAATAAATGAAATATCATTACGGTTCGGAAAGAAAATGAACGTAGTATAAAGACAAAAAAAGGCCTATGAGAAGAACAAATATGGGGAAGTGAATGATCGTGTGAACTATTAGTTGATTACCGTCGGCAGTAACTTTGCGCAGTGTTTTATTGCAAATGTGATACTCGGAAAATGGTTTTTTCTCGCAAAGGAAGGGAATGTTACGAAAATTCTCTGCATTGTTATTTAGAATTGATTTTCAGTTCTCGTCAAGTGAAAACTGCTGCGGCTTGGCCGGATTCGATCTCTCATTCTTCTATTAACATGCCTTGCGTCTCAGCCGTTCTACCAAGACAGGCGAAAGCATTTCCGCGAAATAACGGAATGTGTATCGAACAAATTGTATCTGAGAATTCATTGAACTTTAGCATTTCTGCAATTTAAGATATTAAAAAAATTAACCCTAAGTTACAATAAGAATGCAGACCAATGTACGCAACCCTTCAAATAGAACATTTTACTCACAAATATTGTTAATTTCAGTATTATTTAATATTCGTTGTTGGTGGGTTGGCTCTCAGACTCGCTCTCCGAGCTGAGCTCGTGTCTTTTCATCTTCTCCCGGCAAGGTTAGATGAGCAGACGTGATAAGGTTGGAAACTCCCTGACGAGTTTGTACACTGAAATTATAGTCCATTTGCATAAAGAAATCATTAGAATCTAAGAAATATTTATCGACTAGAAGAAAAAACCCAACTACACTTATTCAATCTATTCTCCATCTGTTCACCTACTTACATTATAATAAAAAAAGGTCTTATTTTCTCATATTATCGATAGTGGTTTCGTAATATATTACGTTTTGGCGATAAACACCATCCTACTCTCAAAACTCTTAACCCAACGACGGACGAGATACTGAAAAAAATACAATCCTTATATTATAAAAAACGAAAAGTTTAAAAAAAAGCTTTTTTTTTCTAAAATTAGTTTCAATGCGTTGTGCTCCATAACTGAGGTCAGCGAGTCTGAATCAATAAATTTCTCCTGTTTTGCAAATATTCCCTTTGAGAAGACACCCAAATACTCAGAGATTCGCAGATGGGACGGTTACCTACATTAGCGTTAATCTTGTGACATTTTTTCATAACAATAATTCACACCGTATTATCTGTATCTTGAAAGCTCATTCTAACCTTCTTCTCAATATGACATATTTATGTAATCTGCATAATGTCGCAACGCTAGGAGACAAATTTCAAATAACATTTTTCTATATCGTATATTATTTATTATAAGTTGAACTCGAGTAGGCTTCCTTTGTTTTGTGATGAACAGTTTAGCTCGCCCTTCGTTTATATTCTTTAAGATAATGATAGTTTGTTTGAATATTTAATATTATGTGTAAGTGTGAGTTATGATGGAAGAACCGTTATGCCTACCAAAAAGGAAAGAAATTATGTCTGTGACTATTGTATAGTAGTTGATTCATATGCATACACTATATCTTTACTGAACATACTAGCGTACTCCAATTCATTAATGCTATGTTTAAATATCAAGAACTCCAATAATTAGAGAGTTGGTACTTGGATTCGAAATATTGGTTTAGGGGTGAATTGTCGTTGCCATTGAAAACTAAATAACTGTTGGCAATGACAACGCTTTGAACTACTTCATTGGTTACGCAAGCCCATAATATCATCACATAAACATTTGTAAACATTTAATATGCTATTTCAAGCTGATTAATTTGAAAGGTAACTGAAGTTTAGGTTTTCGTTTCTTTTCCACATTATTAGCTCCGAACACTCAGTTTCTTTCTTATCTTCTCTCCCTCGCTTTTGAAAATCGCGTCGTTGGATAACGAGCGACATCAAAGGCACCGGAGGAGGTAGTGCGCCGCTTCTATATCCGCCAAATCCCTTTCCACCGGCACACGAGTCCATGTTTCCGGTCCCACCACCAGGCGTTCTCCTTTCCTGCTTTCATCCATTGCTCCTATTGTCCTCTAATTCTTTCCTTCCTCATAATTCATTCCCTAACTTATCTTCCATTGCTTGCATCGATAACAAAGTAGTTTGCTGCAAGACACTTCCTTCTATCATTATTTCTCTCTCCTACCTTCGATTCCTAATCTCCACTTCTTTCCATCTCTGTCCTCACCACTCCGTCTGCAGAATTCTACTCAACGTCCACACTCTACCTTCTCCACTTGCTTTCTCTCCCCGCTTCTTGTTTGTTTCTATTTGTACAAACTTACTCACCGATTTTTCATATCATTTCTCATTGTTCCTCTTTCTATTGTATTTCAATCTGACGATCTTTAACTCTCTCCTCTGTTAATATTACCGTCTTCTCTGCGCCTGATTGCAACCTCCCTCTCTCCTTTGAAGGAATGTGGCCCTTGGTTTCCCACTTCACTATTCTTCGTGCAACAGACGCCATATCTCCCAGCACCTTTTTCGTTTCCATGCCTCTCTCCCGGAGTTCTGTCATGTTTATTTCCCACTCTCGACCACAGTCTTCCTTCACCAGATTTGTGTGCATTGCAACGCAGCTCAGACCAACAGTAAATTGGACATCGTTTCTTTGAAATTATTTACTTGCTTTTTATACCTGCTTATTTACTTAGGTAAAACATTCAACATATCAAATCGAGATTGGAAAGTTAGAAAGTTATTAAAAGTTTAGTTTTCCTCTGTGTTCATTTTTCACTAGCTTTTTTTTCTTCAAAGAGCAAAATCAGGATGAATGATCTGTAAATTTCCATTATAAAAGGTATAAAAAATTCGTTGATGTATGCGTCTGAATGCTATAATTTAACCACCTCGACATCTGTGAATCCAATTTAAGCAACCTTTGAGCATGTAAATCTATCTTAACAGGAATTCACGCCCTCCATGTCACTAACCAAAATTTTCTTCCCGCAGCATGTCTGATCCTTGCACGAGGCTCTTAAACTTATGTAAGCATAACCCCGCTCCGAAACCACTTAGCGTGAGGGTACGTTAGTGGAAAGTTGAGTCATAACCACCGTCCACGCCGCTCCCTTGCGCAGTCGGCAGACAGTTGCCCCCACCTGCGCCGACCGCAACAGCAGGCGACAGGCCACCCGGCCGCGCGGTGGGAATTCAGCAGTTCAGGAATGCAGTTGCAGTGTTACATCGAAATCAGAGGTAACCGACTCGCATAACAATATGTACTATAATCATGAAACACTACCATAGAATGTAATCTAAAATTCAAACATCCTCCTCAAATGCACTGGACCGTTTTTCAGTAGAGTTTTTGATTATTAGATATATCACTGTAAAAATATGAAATTTGAATTCACGCAAAATTCGCGCTTCGTGTTTTGATGCCGTGACTTTGCTGGCGTTTGTTCTCCACAGCGCCTTGCGTTGCCCTTTGCAGGGATCACCCACGAGGGGTCAACGGGTTGCTGTTTTTATTTCCTTTTGTTTCGCACGTTCGCACTTTGATTTTGTAGGTTGAAAGGAAAGGGATGGAGCTGGAGTAGTGTGAAAATACGTTTCTAAATAATCTTAGTTAATCCATACCATCCTTAGTGGTGTTTCGTTACTATGAGCAAAAACATCAACGCTGTTTGCTGACAAAGGATACTATTAGCAATAAACGATGGTATAAAGATGCAAGACAACACGAAAAGGAACGTCTCTATGTCATATATTTGTCTAATGTAAACATGTAACAGCCTCGTGGCCAGCTCTTGATCAGCGTGCTCACTTTCCACTACGCGGTACCGGGTTCGATTCCCAGCCAGCCAGATTATCGGGTTTGTTTTCCTTGGAATGTCCCAGTGTATGTTGCTGTGTGACGATTTTCACTTCTCAGCTTGAGAAGACGGGAATACGGCGTGGGGACCACGTCCCGACCGCAAGGCAGTGACGCGTAGGTCTGAGCCCGTTCACGACAAGTATACAAATATGTAACATTTAAGTAGTATTGCTCATATAATTGTTTGCCAAGGAGTCTTTATCTGAAGAACATAACAAAAAATTATTGTTAAAATATGCAAAATGATATGCAAATTATGATTACACTCTCAAGGAGTTTTAAATTGATTAGACGCTTTCGCTCCAATAAGCAGCTGGGCAGATATCTCTCTTCCCTGCGTCGCCCTTGAGCACATGTGCACGCAATGTGTCGAAAGCTACACATCCGAATTATTTCTCTTGCAGCTTCCTGATTGTTTCCTAACTCTCAAAAAGTTTTCCCTTTCATTGTTATCCACGTTTTGACTGTATTCATATGTCCTTGAAGTTGACTTCTTTTCAACAGTTCAGATTGAGATATTGAATTTTATGTTCTCATGAACACTACAGTGAAAGACCGTACCTCAGAATTGTATCATATGCGTTAAGATAATGCGCAAATAATGACATATTTTTGCTGGTTTTCTTTACGTATTTGCATGGTTGGTTATCCAAAGAACGAATTGACGAGGGGATACCGAAGATTCTGTCATCCACCTCAGAGTTGGCTGTCGTCTGTTAGAAAAGTAATGATTTTTCCTGCTCACACAGGCTCACAATTAATTCTATCTATCCTCTCATGATGTCCTTACTGAAATATTTTAATGAAAGAATAAGTTGTCTATTATAATTTCTAATACTCTTAGAATTTATGCATACTGTGATAGGTTATCACAAGTATGTAGAAACAGAAGAAATTAATTCATATAAATATAAATACGAACAACTGCAACAATGGGGAGGGAAGAGGAACAAGGAACTTAATTTGAAATAGAAAGAATAGAAGGTAAGGTCAACAGAACTGATAGAGGGGAGAATAGAGAATATGTGTGATATATAAAAACAGTTAAAAGAGCACGTGAGCAAATTCCGTGGGTGAGAATATAAAATAAGAAAATTCTTACGAATAAAAACCAGAATAAACAGACACAGTGCTATAGTACGAGTGACCAATCAGGAATTAGATTGTGTGCGAGATACAGAATGGTCGGCGCACTAGAACGAAGAAGAAACAATGTCGTGTATGGCAGGAGACATCTGAAAGTGTGCAACACAAAAAATCGGGGGCAGATGATACTTGGACGAGGTTTCACTGTTCAATAGTGTTCACTATTTTGACGTGGTAGGAGTCGGACGTAAAGACTAGATGTTACGTGTCAGAAATATTTTATTCTAAATTCTACATGCAAAGGGGTGGGATCTAGAAAGAATATTAAAAAATTATAATATGGATGCTTTATTAAAAATTGTATTTATGAAGTTATTGTTGTTATCAAATGAAATATTTAGATATAATACCCGTATGTATGTTTCACAGCAGAATGTAAATGAAATGCATTAAACCGAAGTAAGTATTATTACTGATTAGCAGCAAGAGAGTTCCCAATCCTACGTAGGGAAAAAAATAATTATCATACGGAAATATTTCGTTACCGAACAATTTAGACGGTCTATTGGACTCACGTGATAAATTTTTATCATGACGGAGCAATCTTGATATAACCTTCAGACTACTGTCGGGTGAAATTTCAAATGGTAATTTAAGCACAATAAGTAACAAAATGGTACTAGAGTTGCCGCCAGTACAGAACTGCATTAGCAAAGATCATCTCTGTTTCACTGGTCGCTTCTCTTGCATTCTAAACATTCCGGTACGGAGAAAACTGCCCATTCGCACCCGATGGCTATCACAAACACAAAAATTTAATCATAACATTAGTTTTTCTTGATTCTTTTTAGAATTTAAAATCGTCAATGCTCCAGAATTACTCCGTTGAGTAGTTACGTGTTACAATACGAAATATATGCATGAATTTTTGGATCACAAATAGTCCTCTCATATTTTCCTTTTTTAGTTGTTTCATTGCCACGAAATCATTCGCAACAGCCAAAAATGTATTTGGAGAGACTGGAAACATCCAGTTGTGCCGAACGTGACGTGGATGCCACCAACAGCGCAAGTAGCCACAGCGCCAAACGGCCCTCGCTTTGATGGCGCTTTAATGCTTCGAGTTTTTTGCTAGAAATCCGATCGTAAAAGGCGTTCTTTTCGCCTCTTTCGTCGCCACTGGCACCAGAAACGCCGTCGCCGCCGACTCCGAATTGTCGGTAGCTATCCCCGCAGTCCCAGCAGACGCCACCATCTCTCCCGCCTCCGCTAGAACCAGTGTCCTAGCCGGCATCTCCTTCCCCCCATCATTGCCATCACAGACATCCTCGATGATCCCGCCGCACCGCCTTCACCACTCTCATTGCCATCACCGAACATACTAGGATTTATTTAACCATGCACTCGACGTAAATCAGCTGATCATGGCTTCTTCCAATCGGGAACTTGAATGCACTGAAGCGAAATATAAGCTCCCGATTGGATCAAACTGCAACAGCTGCTTTATGACAAGTGCATGACTAAATAAATCGTTCTATACCCCCCCCGTTTCTGACGTCATCGCCGACCTATCCTCGCCGCAGCCGTCGGCGGTGTCCGAAGGAATGAGGCGGTGGAGCCCGGCCTGGGCCTCGGGGCTTCCCTCTCGTCCCCCCGCCCCCTCTGCCCGCGCGCGTACAGCGCCACGCCGCGAGCCTCAGTTAGCAGCAAACGGGCTGAGCGACCCCTCGAATCGACTCGTCCTGAAGTAACAGACCCGCGGTTGACGCCCCGAATTAGAAATTATCGGGTTCCGTCACTAATTCATTTCCTTGCAGCCATTTCCTCTCTTCTCGGTTTGCCTTTGTATCTCTCTCAATCTTTTCTTCCATTGCGTGTTTGAAAGTTTTTCTTCAAAGTTTATTGTTTTAACTTCGAAGCTATGCGTCCTTGAGTTTGTTTCTCAACATCCTACCAAGAGATATTGGCTTTTTACTTGAGTGTATTGTTTAACGTATACATCTTGGCCTATTCCCCCTTAACTTCCTCCTCACTGTTTGATTTATAGGTTCTTCTCATCATTAGTAAGCAGTAATAATCATTCCGTCATTAACTACCAAACATAATTGTTTCATTCTTAGCGTAATTCCAGTCTTCAAGTGAACTCTATTTTATGTTATATTTTAAGTTGAACAATTCAATTTAAAAATCATATTTGAGCACGTGAAAAGCAGTTAAAATGATGTACATCTCTGTAGTACATATTTATTTAAATTTTTACGAAGGATTGTAGCTCATATTTTCGAACAAGAATTACGGAAGTATAGATCTATTAATATAAAGTACGAAATTACAGGAAATATCGAATATTGTTTTTATACTTCTCTAATCTTCTCCATTTTGTTCTCTTTATTTGTACATGATTCAGTGCTAATTTCTTTTCAAAACAACTGTAAAGAATTGAATACAACATATCAGTTGTTGTTGTTTTTGTAACTTTTACATTAACATTTTGAAGCAAGACATCGCTCTCTGATCAATGGGAATTCTCGATTTTGCCTTATAAAACTCAAAGAAGAAACTAAATCTTAAAAAACTGAAAAAAGTTCTTGTTTCCATTCATTGTGTGATAAATGTTCCGTTTTTTATTGAATCAACTATTCCATTTAGTATTGTTAATTCCAGTTTAAATTACCATTCTTCTGTGTTGAGCATTTTTCAAAAACCCTGGGCGCGCAATCAAATAAAAAGGAGAACTGACAAACAGAGGGAGAGACATGCGCTCAAATTAAGCAGAATAACAAAAGACGTGAACTATTTTTTCTTAGAGTATGGACTTCCATAGTGTTTTCTGTATGGACAGATAATGCTCAAGTCTCTGAGACCACTAATACTAAGGCATGTCGTACAAAAAAATGAACTATATTATTGACATTACATGCCGCCCTCCTGTCTTCGGTTCCAAAAATGGATTCTTACAGGTCTGTGTGAAAAGATTAGGATCGAAACTTGACCGTGAAAACAAGCTAATGTCGTTCGCTTCAGAAGAGAGCACATAACAAATGGTATATTATACGGTCAATTAAAATTTGTAATTGCGCTGGTAACTACACGCCGGTTCCCTTAAATTGTATTACAAACAGGCAACATGCAAACCAATTAGTTGTGCGAGCTTCATCGGTGGCGCAGCTCTTCATCATGCTCTGGTGGCGCAGCGATGCCCCTCTCCGGCAGAGCACTTTCAAGAAGACACGGCAACAACGGCGGCGCCTCCTGGCTACCATTAAGCCGTTAACTAGGCTACTTGACTCCAGGATAAAAATAATTAAATTATTTATAATCCGTTAAAATAACGTTTTCGCTGATAATAATTACAATAATTTATGTTTACCTTTTAAATATGTTTACCATTTAAAGATCGTC
This sequence comes from Gryllus bimaculatus, assembly GCA_017312745.1. Classification (NCBI taxonomy): domain Eukaryota; kingdom Metazoa; phylum Arthropoda; class Insecta; order Orthoptera; family Gryllidae; genus Gryllus; species Gryllus bimaculatus. Next base: position 1,015,831 of record BOPP01000232.1, on the reverse strand, counting down.
AAAACAAAAATAAGAGAGATGGTGTTATTTTAATGCAGTTTTTAAACTATAAAAATTATACATGAAATAGATACTAATATATTATAGATACTAAATAATACTAGATAATAAATAGAAGAGTGAGAAGAACGATTGAAAGGCTCAGCGTCAAAGGTTTGTTCCAGAGCGTGGGGAGAAGTGGGCTCGATTTCTGGCCTGCGTAGATATTTTTTATCCATTCTACGTTGCAAAGCATCCACTAAATTACCAAATTGTGCATTTGTCTTGTCAATGTTATGAATAATTTAGACAAAATTCACGATAGCCAATAAGGAATGCGTACAAACAATTCTCAAAAAATGGTAATAGGAAGTCTGGACGTGCGATATTGAGACCAAAATAATACGATCTAAATGGCGAATATAAAGAATGTTCACATATTGTGCTATTACGTTCACTTTTATACGAAAAAAACTGTTTTTACGCCGTAGGAAACAAAAAATGACCAAGAAATTACACTCGTAAAAGCTCGGAAAGTGTCGTTTAACAAGTAATATCACAAAACTGTAGTTATATATCGACAAGAAATATCGATTTATTTTTGTATCTATAATTCATTAAATCCATTTTTGACATCTCCTGTTTGCCTTGATATGACTTTCATTCCTACTATACTACTACATAGAAGTAAATAAAGAAGTAATTGCTTGCATAGATTCCCGTATGTAATTGATATATGAATAAAGATGAGTAAGCTGTAGATGTTCTGCAATTACAATAATTCTTAATGTGACAAGGCATTGAATATGCCATGTCTACACTGAAGTAAATAAGGTGGTTCTGATGATGAATGTAGTATGTAGTTCTTTGGTTCTATTGATGAATATTTGTGAAATCTCTTGCTTTCATGTGGGAGTCCTTAGTTATGTGGGTATTGAGATTTCAAAATATAATTTGTCGAATACGAATTTTGTATTTCAATATCAAACAAACATCAAACTATTTCAGATGTATTTCAAAAACCATTTCTACCAAAAATTAACGCAAAATATGATCATGAACAACTTGGAAATGAATTCGAGTTGCTAGAATTGTTTCTTGATACGTTATTCTCTTCCGAAGTATCTTCTCTTATGTCCTCCTGTGATTGGTGATTTTTTTACTTTTACAAGCACATTTTCACGGTCGGTTTTGCGCCCTACGATATACAAATAGTTTTTTAAAGTAAAACAATAGCGCAAATTTTAAAATTAATTTTCCTATCGATTTACCTACACATCGCGTATTCGGACGGTGTGTGGATCGCTTTGATTACTCATTGATTTCGAAAGCCGCTTTCAAGAACTTCAGACTCTTTATTTAATAATATAAATACTCCCATATAACTTCATTCTAAAATTTACTTAACATAGTATTTACTCAATAATATACTAAAACAATACATTTGTTTTAAATATGGCTATTGGTAAGGGCAGAGTTTGCTTATATTAAAACGTACTCTCTGGGTACGACCAAATAACTTTGCAGTAACCTAATTACGTCTTTGCATGACAATAATATTCGCTTCGACATTAATAAAAGCATTATTATTAATGTACTTTTGAGGAGTATAAGATATTACAGAAGAATAAATAAGATATGAGACACAAATATACGAAACTGTAAGAAAATAAAATACCACTTCCCAGATAAGTGCCTCTCTCATTCGTCTTCAGAATTCCATTCATTTTTAGTTTAAATGCATTATAATAAAATTAATACAATAAAATAATGTTAATAAGATATTTTAAAACTAAATGTTTATTCATGTAATCAAAGAAAATGATAAAACTATTTTTTTTCACACTCGTTTCACTCATTGTATTCTTTGTAGGTGCCACAGAATATTTCCCAGTTCATTATTTATTTACATTGTGCATCTCAAGAAAACTATTTGTTTCAGAAAACACCTAAATTTCAAATACATCGCATACAGATGTCCAAAATAACAAATAAAAGTTTCAAACATTTCAAATAGATTTGTCTGTTTGATGTAATAGTATTTCATATATCATTATATTCGTTTTTTAACTCAAACTTTGCCCAGTCTGTAGGGGACGAGATCAGTTTGTATGTCGTCTCGGTAGCTCGCGAATGAACTTGAACAGCAAGCGGGATTGCAAGTTCGTATGACAGAACGTAATTTCCGCTTTCAGTCTGCCTCCTCGGTGGAGAAAAAAATATAAATGGCCCTTAAGTACTTCTCATGTACTTCATCATCGTCTAACACTATCATCACGGTTATTGTTATTACATGTTATTTCTCTACGGCCATTTAATTATATACGTATTTCAGCTTTATTTTTCACCGACGAATGACATCGATTACACACCCCGTGGATTCCAGTTCAGAATCCATGGCTTGTCGACCAATCGCATTTTTAGAATTTTCGGAATCCACGGGCAGAACTGTATTCTCTTTGCAATTCGCGCTACTTTTGAACTACGATTAAAAGAGATTTCACAAGCACGTACATTATTGTAGTCGCATTTTTCGTTACGTTTCGCGTTGATCATTCAACAAAAAATGAATCTTGAAGCCAGCGACCATTACAATGAAATTTGTACTCCACCTGAAATTTAGGAAATAGAAAATTAGAAAACACTACACTAATTGACAGGAACATTAAGGAAGTATTATCAACGATCACATACAACATTTTTGGAATGCGGAAAAAGTACTAAGGTTATTTTTTATCGAGAACATTTTCTTAGCTTATGTTACAAAACTTTCTGAACATTAAAAACCCTCTAGCTTCTGGAATATTTACTCAGTGCTACGAATAGCATGGTACATACACAATGAAGTAAAACTAGAAGGTTACTCTTAATACTTATAGTTGAGTTTCAAATAAAACAAAATCATTTCAAAACCTTTTCTAAATATTTCAAGGTCGTAGAGAAAGTATAGTCTTCTACTCGCGCATAATAACTATTATTCACTCGTAGATATTACGACACTTGTTCCTACGTCGCTCGTTTCGTAAACATCAACTCGTGAATTGTAGCCATTTTTATGAGCTAGTTGAATAAACAACTCTACCATCGCCTGCCAAGTAAACTTTAATGATTCACATTATATCCATCAACTACATCGCAATTATTTTGGTATTGGACATCATCAAAATGACGAACATTTACGAACGCCAATTTCATTACACCCTTCGTCTTCGGCCCTCTGAGTATGGCCCATGTATCCCTCACGTGAAGATCCCCTCATGACCCGCTCTTCCGAACTCTCCTCTGCTTCCTCAGTTGCGCAGCGGGAGACGCAGCAGGAGCGAAAATGACTGCTTGTTCAGCGCCTCTTCCACGTTCAACCCAACCCCGCCCTTGCCCGCCAAAACAGTGACGTCAGAATTCTAGTTATCGGCTGAGAGGCGACACTTCTGTAGCATATTTTCCGTATCCCCCTCCCTGTCATTAACTGCATCCGAATCTCTATTCCCATTTTCCTCTCCCGCTACACTCGCCCACTCTCCCTCCCACTCTCTCCCGGTCTCTCTCCCGCGCTTTCTACCGCTCTCTCTTTCTCTTTCGCTCGCTCGCTCTCAAGCTAGTTACCGCAGCCTACTGGTCGCCTCCATCAACCGAAATGTATCTACAGCCATAGCTGCCTCAGTGCCACAGCCGCCTCGCCTCTTTCCCCCTCCTACGGCCACGATCTCTCGGCGCCGCTGGAAGCTTCTGAGCTGTTTGCTCACGGCTTCTGTTTTTCAGCGGCGCCGTGGCACCAGGGGCGCCAGAGGCCGAGGGGAACGGAGTGCGCGGCCATAAGGAAGGCGAAGTCAACTTCTGCATGCAAAGCACCGTGCGGCACTTCGCGCCCGCAGCTCCGCGGCGGCCCACAACGACCGTCATACCTAAACGCCCGAGAGTCTGTATTGGTTCAGAGCTACCACCATCATTTGGCCTCCACTACTTAGGTCCCGTAAATTTAGTGCATGTATATCTCAAGAGGTGGCGGTGTTTCCGTCGATGGAACGTGAGCGCCGACCTACATGTTGTGAAAGATTATTTCGTGTTTTCGAGTGCATCTACTACTACAGTGGTTAGTTCTGTAAGTGTTTTGTATTTTTTAACACCGGAGGTTGTCGTGTCCCCCCCTCCCCGCTAGATTGTAAGATCCGGCGTCGGCCTACACATTGGCGAGGGAAGTTTTCCCTATCCAGGAAACTCCAATCAGCAGGGCACCGGCCCAATTAGGACAAGCTTCAAGCTTCCGACTTGTCTTTCGACAGGTGAGTCTGGGTAGTGTATGTAAGTGTGTGTGTGTGTGTGTATGTGTGTGTGTATAAATAGGAGAGAGGATAGAGCAAGAAAGATAAAAGGAAGATTAAGCGCAGTTCATCACTTGTTTGCAGTGTGTGTGTATGTAAATAGGGGAGAGGATAGAGCAAGAAAGAGGGAAGGAAGATTAAGCGTAGTTCATGACTTGTTTGCAGTGTAAATATCTGACATTCGCCTGGCATTTAACGAATAAACATATAAAACTACCAACTAGAGTGACCGGGTGGTCACTGGAAATCTCCTCTGGAGGACTGACGTTGAATTCGGCCTAACTAGTGTGGTTAAAATCAGCTATCATTTGGCCTCCCAAGTCATACAGAGACAACAAGACGACCACAGGGCCATAGCATCCAGTTTAGAAATAATGTACATGGAAAATGTGTGCAATTTAATGTGGGACATACAACGAGAATTTAAAAATACTAAAACCAAACTCAGGGTAATTTGTTGGTCTTTATAACCGATAATATGTCTTAATCAAATTAAATTCGTCTCTAATTACAAAATAACTATCTTTTTGTAACCTCATGGAGCTATTTTCACGACAAAAACATTCAATTGTTTTCACATTTAAACTTTGTTATATACGTACGTATATATGGAGTACGCAGTATAGGAAAAGTTATGTAATGCTGCGGAAAATTTATTTCGAAAATTCAACAGAAGTACACATAAAATTCAAAACAGATTTTTTTCAAAATGTTTGTCTGTTCCTCCGTCTGTTCATCTGTCGGTTATTAGTTTTTGAGGGTACTTTACTTGTAGGGGACATTTTCAAAATTTTCTCAAAACTGCCTCCAAATATTTTCTTTAAATTTCTTATAAGTATAGAGTAAAATGCACTTATAAATGGTTAGGTTCAATTTTCACGGTTAACTCTGAATTTTTGAAAACTTGAAATTTTCAATTCTTTTTGGGGTCTTAAAGAACTGAAAATTTGAAATTTTCGAAAATTAGTTAACCGTGAAAATGGGACCTATGTCACATTTATAAGTATATTTTAATATATATTTGTAAGAAATTAGTAAGTAGTTGTAGCTACAAAATTAAAGATAGATAATTTTCTTCAGTTTACATTTGATGCCCCTAATATGTACTTTCATTAAGGTCTTGTACATTTTTTGAACATTTTAGTAGTTTTCACTCAATAATGCGTGCATTTGGTGCAATTTTAAAAATTACAAAAATTAGATTTTCTCAAACTCCGCTCGAAATGTTTTCTTCAAACTTTTGGTAGGGATTGCACTCTAAAAGATAACATAAACGCCATATTGTTCTATTCTTTTTTTCCAAAAATTACAAAAAAGTATTTTTTTATTTTCTCTGACATCGTTAATATTTACACTAGTGACAATTTGTTCCCATGATTTTATTTATGAGTAAATGTGATTTAATAATGTCAGACAAAGTTCATCGCAAAATCAACCGTTTTTTGTGAAAACTAGCTCAAAAGTCCACATTTTCAAAAACACTCAAACGCCATTTTCTCAAAAACGGTTCTAATTTTTTTCTACAAAATTTTAGGAACGGGTAGTTCTAATTGCACTTTTTTATATGACGTAAAGTTCACTTCGAGGCTTTTTTTTGTGTGTGTGAGTGTGTTTTAAAAAATTACAAGATAAACGTTGTTGTTTTCATATCTCTCTTGCCGGTAATATATACATTTCCAGCAATTTGTAAACACTTTTGTATTTATAAGGTTATGTGCCTCAAATGACGTCTAATGAAGTTCTTCGAAAAGTCAAAACTTTTCTGTGAAAAAGTGCTTCAAATTTCAAACGTACTGTAACTTATAGGGCCATTATCTTAGTAACGGCTCCAAATTTTTCAAAGAAATTTGCCATTTAGGGCTCGGTTTTACTGTACTTTAATATTTTAAAATAATATTTCCGTTCTATTATTATTAAACTGAAAAATTAAAAATTTTTTAAAATGTATTTTGTTTTAAATGTATTTTGAATTTTATGTGGCCAGTTCGAATAGCTAGTCAAGACAAAAGCAAATAGAAAACGAATACGAGAAAGTCCGTACCAATTGTAACACCACTAGTTGTTTTCTTAGAGGACTTTTTATCGTACTGACTTCGAGAGATATTGTAATACATCCATTTCTAATTTAACCCCTATTAAAGCAAACTTTAAAAGCGACTTATTGGTTGCTAATATCTCGTCATAAGAATTCTCCAAAATGAATAAAACATTTATAGTAGCAAAAATAGTTTCCTAATAAAGCTGATTTGATTCATTCCAATAGCGCAATTAGACTCTGAGTAACTGGAGGTCAAAATTGAAAATTAGACCGGCGAAACCGAGTATAGAGGGCGGTGGAGCGGGATGGAAAGGGCGAGGCAGGGTGAAACGGAGCGGGCAGAGGGACTCCAAATAATAAAAATAAATATTTATATAAAAATTGTTTGATTTTGTATACATGGAGTATAATACACATGTATACATTCTTTAATTTGAAAAAATATCATATCATTTGAAAAAATATCATCCAAGTTATTTTCGTTATGGGATTTGTGATCGTCAATTTCAATGACTGCAACTTACGGAATACATTCATTAATAAAGATATCAGCCATTTCTGATGTATGTACCTCCACGTAGTACTTCTAAAATTCAACTTTTCTTTTATGAATTTATCGATTACGAAAAATGATCAATCAAAAAATTTCTGCAGTTAAAAGTTAAACTTCTAAAAGTTTAACAACTTTTCAGTAATTTTAAAAGCAACATTTTAACAGCTTTGTATCTAAAAGATTAACCTCCGTTTCTATCTCCAAAATATTATAGTTTAAGGCACCGGTATTTACAGTTCTTAGATGAAGAGAGCTTTTCAGCCTTTTTCGAACCAAGGCGCCTAGGCATCCTTATCATTGATTGTTTTAGTGATTCCGGACACTCGTCAACTACCAGTGTATTTGTCCCGTAAGTGTTGTGCAGGATTTTTGCTCGGGAGTTAGCTGTGATCTTTCCTTCGCTGTATGGCAAGATCCGGCGCCGACCTACCGTTGGTTAGCGGGGTTTTCTCCAACCACTAGTGCGACACCGCCCCAGACGGGAAAAGCTCTAAGCTCCCGACTGGTCTTTCTGCGTATGTGGTAGTGTAGTGCATGTTTGTAGCGGGTGAGAATAGGACAAGGAAGAGGAAGATGAGATCGCGCGCACTCTGTGGCCCGTCTGTTAGGGTACTGATCCGGCATTTTTTCTGGTGTTGATCTGGTGTTGATCGGAGAAACCACGGAAAACTACCAATCAGAGCAGCTGCCCGCTAGAAATCTCCTCCAGACAGCGACTGAATTCGACCTAGCTGACAAGGTAAGTGTCGAAAATCCTGCGACCGTCGAGACTCGAGTCTAGGCTCTCCTGGTCAGAGGTACAACAGTGACATCAGTTGATGCCCTGAGCGACCTCTCCCGGCGCCCCCTTTTCGCGTCCCAGTGCAATCTCTCTGAATGTGCGAGCGGTTCGCATTCGCCCAGCTCGATCTTCGTGAGTGGTCTCCTTCCTGCGCCGGCGCGTCCTCGTCATCCCTGTTCGCGCGCTCGAGCTGCCCTCGCGCCGACGTGTCCCGTCGCCTACCCGCTGTGGCTCGCTTCCAAGATGCGCCTCGCCCGGGCGCGGACCGTCGCCATACAGTGAGGACTTCTCGCGACTGCGGGCGTCAGAAAAACGTAAATAAACTATTGTCGGTTCCCGGAAGAGCAAGATGAATGGAATTGACCTCGCAGTCAGGTGCATTAAAAAGAGGGTGCTTTTCAATACGAAGAGTACATAGGGTGCTTTTCAAAACATAGAGTATCAGAATAATGAGCGCTGCTGAGCGCTAATGATTTGTCTTTTTTCATTTATCGACATCTCTTGTTAAAATCTTCATTATTCAAAATGTTTTTGGTTTTTTAGTAATTTGTTAAACAATTTCATGATTTGTGAAAAAAGTATCGCCCAAATTCTTTAAAGATCTGTTCTTGTTTTTTGTTTCTAATACGTTTGTTTGCGATTTAATCTAAGGATGTAATTTTAAAATTAAATTTAATGAAGTATTGTATATGATTATTTTTCTATTCCCTTGGCTCATTCTTTCTGAGATACACGCGCTCAATACGAATTGGTGAGTAATTTTACGATAATGCGTGGTTCGTTGCTTTTACTGATTTATCCAGAACTTCAATGTTAAAATAAACATTTTCTCTTGTCTTGATTAAACTTGAAAATTATTATATTTTGAGAAGTTAAATGGATAGGTACTTCTTGGATTTATCTAGTTGGCTAGCAATTTGCCGCAAGTGTTCGCAATAAATTCGATATGAAATATTTTAATTTGTTTGTAAATTGTTTAGCAACTCTTCATTAAGGCTGCAAAAACGTTCATTTTATTTCACGTAAATAAAGTTATGGCCTTTAATTGAAAATTGGATGATGTTATTTACTACCAACATTGTTGACTAAACGATCGTAAATTTTTTTGACACATTTTATCAACTTGTTCCTTGAATCATCAGTTTAAATTTATGAGCTCAACAACCAATTTTCGACAATACATTAATTTTCACGAATTATTTTTTTCTTGATCACAAGTCCCTGAATAAAATCTACTGAGACATTCCGCATTTCCTTTCCATGCGGACTGTTTTAAAATATGTGTTGAAGCACGCGCGATGTTTGAGGAAGACGCTCGTCTTCACCTCGTCATGTGACGTAGCGAGGCGCGCGGCGCAGCCTGCCCCAGCCCCCTGCCTTTGCCTCCGCCGTCGCCAGCTTCCCTGCGTGCGCTGGCACGGCTCTCACGAGCGCTTCCACTGACATTTGCCGTGCGGCTCACGCACTGCCACCCTGTCCACTCCCCCCTCCTCCACATCCAGCGATGGAAATCAATTCTGCGTCCGTGCTTCTTTAAAGCGGAGAGCTTCCGTTTGACGGAAAAAACTAAGCAAGACTTGTTTGGGAACTGAGAAACATTGAGGATTGAATGTCTGGACTGGAAGAGAAAAGATGAGCACATCTTCGTATATAAATGTTTTTTTGTCGGATTTTGATGTTTTGAGACTTATTTTAACACTCGATTACTCTCCAAAAAATTGCGTCATTTCTGTAATTGCTAGGTACATGATAAAAATTCCATATTGTATCCTATTATTACATTAATATATTGAAGAAATGTGGTATATAACTAAAAGTAACCTTTTTTTACCTTTTTAGGAACAAAAAATGCAAAATGGCAAGTAAAACTAGAAAAAGAATTATGTAGTTTTCTTGTTAGGATCTAAGAAATTATTACACATTTGTTTTATCCTATAAAAAACGTTCTGCAATAATAAATCCTACTTGGAAAACAGTCTAAATAATAAGTCTAAAGAACAAATGAATCACACAAGTTTAATTCTCTAAATTTTCTGTACCATACCCATTAGTATAAACAAGAGTCCAAGACTGGAGGTATAAACACTGTCCACATATCTTGAAATCCACATCGGTGTAATAATCTTCGTCTTGATTGAAGATCCAGGTCGAACTTCGTTTTCATTCACGCCAGAAAAAACATCATTTGTACTCTTACTGTATCATTCGAGTAATTCATCAAAAACGTTTTTCTCATATGTCATTCTATAAAATACTGAAGAAACTACATAACTGTCGAATATCTGAGATAGATGTGCAGTATTTTTTAGAGAATACAATTTCAATAAAACCAGAATAATTGCTTTCCATCTATAATGGGAATAATGGTGATGGGATGGAGAGCGAGGCCGATAGGGCGTAGATGACATGTCATCGTGAGAAGAGTTAGTAACAGAGCAGGAGCGAGAGAAATGAGTTGTAGCAGATTTAGGTAATTGTGTACTATTCGATATTTGTTGAGAAGTTAATTGAACTGGGTCAAGTAGGAGAAGATTTAGAACGTTAGGTAGTATTCGACATTGGTGCAACAGTTAATTGAACTGTGTACAGTTAAAGAAGATTAAGGGCGGAAATAGTAGTCGTCAAGAGAAAGACTTTTAATTTAGCAACACAAGTCTATGGTGTTGAAGTAGGTCGAAATTACGCAGCTAGTATCACGCGACAGTTGACACCCACGTTCCGAGTCACGCCCACCCGGGCCCTTGAGGAGGGGCCCACCTCTGGTGGCCTTCCGCTTGCCGCCAAAGGACCGCCCCCGCCCCCTCGCTGGCCTTTCGACATGTGTTGTCCATCTGTCCCCTCGGCACGACGTTACACGACGCATAATTCAGTCTTTCCGCGCTAAGGGGTGTATCGGTTTCTGATGTTCTTTACAACACTTCCCAATCGCGTAGCTAACTGCACAGTTCTACTGACGCCTCGCAACCTTCGCTCATCGCACTCGGCGTCTCGTACAGAAAAAGGCTGCTGCGCTATTTATAATAAGCGTGAAAGAAGCGTGAAGAAACCTTCCGCGTTATTCCGTGAACTGGAAGTTTTCCATCGTCGCGCCGCGGGCACCAACTAACAGATAGCGCTGTTTCGTGAGTAACGCCACTATATATATATATATATATATATATATATTATATAATATAAAGATGACCGGGTAATGGCCGTATATAGTGACCGACAGACCGGGGGGCAGACGGGCGAGGCGAGTGACGGTTTGAGCAGTACGGGGCAGAGGAGGCCGCGAGCGCCGGGTGGAGAGATTCGGCGGAGAAGCCGCGAGCGCAACACGGATGGGCTTTGCTGTCCCAAGGCAAGTTGGTAGTAATATTATCCAAACAGTGTGGAACTGATTGTAGCCGTTAAGTGGGAGATTAGAGGTGGCTTAAAATCGATAAATTAGATGATATAGGAGAAACGGAAGTGCGCACCAGGACCAGGGATCAGTGAAAACATTAATAGTGGAGTTTGAGTGACCGACAGACACGCCGTTCCATGTCCGCCCGGTGTGATGCAGCAGCGGGCCGCATTCGTGCGAAACAGTTGAGTGGGATTGAGAAGGACAGTGTGCATCGGAGCTGCCGACGGGGACGCCATTGCGCGTTTGTGCAAGTTAGATATATGTGACAATGCTTGCATTGGCCGAGGTGGTGGATCCCGGCGAGTTCGTTGGCCATTGCATGGGAGGTCGGAGTGACCGCCGGGGAATCGGTTTCCGCGACAACGTCGGGGCGGACCGAAGTTTGCCGAACACGCCGCGCCGTTTGCCACGGCGGCCACGCTGCGCCTCAGCCAGCCGTGGACATCGGAAAGCTTCAAGGTAGCGTTACTCGTGCACGAATTATTAAAAGGCCTTGCGCATGCGTATTGTAAAGAATTTATGTATATAGGTTTCAATCATTAACTTTCAATTGCACAAAAGAGTTCCTCGATCATTCTTCTAATGCAGCGTCAATTCCCCCTGAAGCCCATTCACGAGAATGTAACCGTCCTTTATATTATTTTATTTGTCGTGCGAGTACGTTTCCAGGTACGTCACAGCTGGCGCCCGAACAGTATGGACTCGTGTATTTAAGAAATGTGGTCCAGGGAATTTGACAAATATTGGAAGTTTACAGTGTGCATAAATTGGATTGAGGATAAATATTAATGTATATAGATTGTATATTTTGTTTAGTATTTGGAAACAATTTTGTAAGCAGTTAGATATATTTCAATGTTTAAAGGGCATGTTGAATGTTATGTATTATTAGTGAGGAGTTTACGAGACGATATCAAACTAAATTGGGTGTGGTTGTTGTCAAAACATATGGAGTTAATTGAGATATGCAAATCAATGTAAAAGTGTACAGTGACACTTGCCACAATTTTTGAATTTTGATGTATAATTTTTAAAAGAATTATTAATAGTGTATATTGGTTTATTTGATGGATGTGTTAATGTAAGGAAGGGAATTATGTGTCTAATGTATATGTTACTGTGGAAATTTTTTTATATGAAACAGTGTTTTGTGTATTAGATGATAATTGGGGATCTGTTGTTTATTAACTGTAGACCGAAGTGATAGTGCGGTGTTAGGACATAGGTGTTTAATAACGACTAGAACACTAGCAAAGAGCATCTATTTGCAGTGTAGAGCCATTGGAAGATAGTGGAAAGGTCGTGTAAACATCACGGATTAGTGGGGGACGAACAGTAAATTCAATTGATAATAGATGGAGCCGAAGCATAATGTTGGATAAGGATGAGAAGGTGTGAAACGAGTAGATGACACGGATGAAGGAATCGGTGGAAGTCAGTTTTCTGGAAAGTAGGGATTATTGCAAGTGGAAGCAATTAGATGACACGTCGGGAGATTGTTTTAACGCAAAAGGTAAAAAAAATCACTCGACGCCGATGACCCAGCAGCAGGAAACTCGAATCAGGGAAGGGCCGAGTAAACTACCCATCCAGATATAATGCAGTTGATGATGAAAATATTGGAGGGACAGAATAGAGCGGCCGACAGAACAGAAAAGAATAGCAGAAACAAAATGGGAAACTAGGAAGACAGAAAAAGAATGGCAGAAGAACAAAATGGGAAAATTAGAGGAACAGAGTAGGAAATTAGATGACGAATAGAAAAGGAACAGAATAGGAATTATAGAGGAACAGGATAGGAAAGCTGAAAGAACGGAGCGGCAAATTACGAGATGAAATAAGAGGGCAAAATAGAAGGTCTCAGTAAACAAAATTTTTCCGGAAGTTTTTGGGACAGAGTGAAATCCCTGGATTGCGGAACGAGTGGAGATGTCAATGAACAATTGATTTCTGAGGGATTTTTGAAACAGAAGAAGGAACTTGAGTCTCAGTTAAGAAATTGGCGGCGGAATTGGAAGCAAATTACACCAACAGGCTGGATGCTAAGGGTCGCCGCACAGGATGACAAAAATGAGGGGGCATACAGAATCAATTTCGAGAGGAAATCAGAACAGTGTGAGGATAAAATAGCGAATTTCCAAGTCAAAATCGTGGGACGATGTTCGCAGGGAGTGGACGAAGATACGAGAAAACTACAGCAAACGGTCAAAAGAAGAAATTACGAAGAATAGACGAGAGTTAGCGAAGAGACAAGTTTCATCACTACAAGCCGATTTTTGAACAGATAAAAGAATGCAAAATATCACACGATCACCGCGAGCGGAACGGCGCCATTCACACCCCCGAGGTCATTGAAATTTTCGGGAGACGGCAAGGAAAATCCGTGTGCATTTATGCGGGCAGCAGAACGGCACTTAGCAGTGATTAACACATCGGAAAAATGCAAGGTCCAATTTCTATATTTAATGTGTGGAGGGAAGCCGGACGTGGCAGATACTTTCGATGTATTTCCGGAATCCTTGAAGGAATTTAAAGACCCGATTTTTCGAACGAGAATTGGAACTGAAGAAATCCAATGAATTTTAAGTATAATTTTTGATGAACAGTCATTTACAATTATTGCATGGAAGTTTAGCGGGAATGACGCACGAAGCGAATCATGGAGTATAAAACATTATCTCCTCCTATGAATGACCAAGAATTATATTTGTATTATTAACGCGACAGTTTTCCCGTCACTGTGGCAGAACCTACTGCGCAGCGTAAATCATACGGATTTAGAAAAAAAGTTTCAAAATGTATTGGGAGGGTATGATCTTACGTTCGCAGGCGCTCCAAAGAAATAGAATGAGGGCAATGGAAATATGTTGACAATGGAGCAAAGCTGCAGGGGCAAGGTAATGGTGCATGCGCACAGGTAACCTAGTGCGAATTCGACGTGAGGACAAAAGGGCGGAGATAGATGGCAACCCGCGAACCGAGGGAATCACAGACCAGAATGGCGTGGACCGGTACTCCAAACCGGCACAGAGGCAGCTAGAAGTGGGAGGGGTAGCGCACCGGATCAGTCCATCGCGACCCGGTACAAGTAGAGGACAGGGACAAGTCATGGTAAACAATAGAGTCCGTGGTGAAAGGTGGCCCCATCGCGGAATCCCAGGGTGACGACAATTTTAAATGTGGTCCCTATTCAAACAACCATTCACGCCAGTGGACCTACGACGCCAGGCCGTGCAAGGAGACCGTAACTAGTTCGGAGATTAGAATAAGAAAGTGTCCTACAATCTCAAGGTACAGGTGTGTGAGGCCGTAGGAAATTAGCAGGCGCTAGTAGATACAGGCATGCCACGACACACGAAGTAGTGGTCGGAAGACGCTTGTATGAAGAATAATCGCCGAAGGGAAAACATAGTAATGTGTTGCCATGACATCGGGCATCACAGGCATAGGCTAGACGCCACCGCCACAAAAAGTTAGAGCCCTCATCACGAAACAGATAATTTTAAACGCCACGATTGGCGCAATCCACCAATAACGATAGTGGTAGCGACGGGTAGTGGAAGAAATTATTATTAATCCGATTGATTATAGGGACAGACTTTTCTTATCTTGGATCAACGAACGCGTTATCGATTCGCACCTCAAGTGGTAGACGTTGGGGACCAGGCCATAGAGATTGCATTTGGGAATGGAGAGGGAGCATGAAGCATACGGGTGTATTATTGGAGGAGCTGATAAAGACGGAAATTTACGCAGCAGACAGGTGAGCGAACTCTGAAGAAGTATTGATGCACCAACAGAAAGATAAGTTCAGCTGAATTTATACTAGTAGGGACAAACAAAAGGGGGGAAGAAGCGAATACCAAAGATTAGGAACATATTCCCATAAACATTCAACAGTGAGTCGCACCCTCAATCAAAAACCCATCGGACGGACCGAAACTAATGATAAGAAATTTGTCAAGGATTGTTAGAACCCGTATACTGTCAATCGATGACCATAAAACACTGGGAACCAACTTGATCCCCGACATCAATCGTTGGTTGAACCAAAATCCCTCATGACAGCACTGTATTCTTACCCATGGAGGCACCATTTTCAAACAAAAACCGCTCATATCTCTCGTACGACGGCTATTGGAGAGAGACCGGATATATCTAAGAACCACTGAAGACAAAGGAACAACATATACCAAAAGCACTGGTGAATCGGGAAAGGAAAGGGAACGCGAGCTATGAACTGAAGAAGTAAGCCTACCAAATTACGTGAAGGGCAATTCGGTATTGTTACGGCGTTCCCCAGGTGTCGAACTCCGAATCTAAAATGTGTACCTGCACCTTTTTTCCATTATACGAGGGCGCCGTACATTTACGCTAGAACAGGTGGAACTGACAAGAATGTGGCTAGATTAATTGAACGATACGCCAAACGAGCTGTCCTTAGGACAATTATTAATTTCCCAGAATCTGAGACCAATGTCCTAACCGTGAAGGAGAACAATATGTAAAACACCTAGGCTAAAGGACATCACTCATTTTTGTACTAGAAAAACTGCGAGAGAGTGATTATTAAGCTTGTATTTATGTTAATTAAACTGAACTTTGTGTTCTATTCACCAGCTCATTTTTGGAGAATCTTTTTCTGTATCAGTTTTGTAACATATACTCAATTCCCGCCTGGAATGCCCATTCACGCTAGAATATACGCCGTCCTTTACTATTTATCTTTATGCTTTGCTCGTGCGCGAGCGTAGCCGTTTTCCCAGCGTAGTCACAACTCATAGTCTATGTACTTATACTACTAAACGTATAGCTATATAAGTATTATAAATATATATCTATAGTTATATAAGCAATTGTTCTATTGCGGTAGTGATCAAGCTAAATTTGTTTTCCCTGTAAAGAGAGTTGATAATTATTTCTTTTTAAAACAATGCACGTTACAACCTCTATTAACAATTAAACATATAATATGTATTAACATTAACATTAATTAACAAAAAACTATTTGCACCTAAGCAAAATTCGTTACAACTTACCGTAAACAGAGAAACGACAAGTTCAAAAGCTGACTAAACCGCTTGGCATCTGTATCAAGCATTACTTTAAATATTCTTAAAGTTTAACTATTTTTCAACAATCGTCCCACCTTATTCCCCCTCTGGCCCGTCCTTCTACGATTCAACTACGCGCAACCGACTTCTTAAACCGCCAAGGGTGGGATCACGACCATGTTTAGAATTAAAGAAAATCGATCATTGTTCTTTACACGCTATATATTACTATCATCATACTTGATATATATTATATATATATATATATGTGTGTGTGTATATATATATATATATATACTATATATAATTGGAAAGAAAGAACGTTTCCTTTGAATAAAATTGAAGCTTATTACTAAATCAAGTACTGATTACCTCACGCCGACGCAACGTAATATATCCATGAATTTTCAGCGAACCATAGTTCACTTGCTGTCAGTCTAGACGCAGACACCGCAGTCGGCTCCCACACCCCCGTACACGGCTACACTACGGATCATAATCGGGGACTAGGTAAACCGCCGTCCAAGTGCGAGCGACGGTTACGACAATATTGGCCGCGGAGAGGCTCCGATTGAATAACGAACGGACGGGCAAGTGCTACGCCCAAGAGATAGATTGTCCGTTGTTAAGTCGACAGATTCGCACTGAGTGTGGCCGCTGAGTGCTGGAATACTCAGCGTTGATAAGCGGATTAACAATTCAGATGATTAGTAAAGTGGAACATTGCGCCACCAGAACTGATAAAAAACCAAATAAGACAGGAAATACGTGAACGCGCGACGTGAACGCCACTGGCAAATGGCCCCGACTGTCAATATTCCCGCCCTCGGTATAATATAACAGTGGGCAGTACTGTACGGACATCCGCGCAAAGTGGAGAAAGGTCGCTGAAAAGACTAGAACAGCCCACGAACATCAATCACGCGTCGTGCGTTCCAGTACCCATGAGACATTATTCGTACCGGCTGGGGGTGGACCCCGGCGAATTCACCGGCGGTTACGTTGGGGCCAGAGGAGTTGGTCGCCGAAGGAGGGCGAACTCCCGGCGGACTTCGGGGCGTACCGAAGATTGCCGAAGACACCGCCGCCGTTGCCACGACGGCCCCGGTCGCCTCTAGAGGAAGCAGGTGGTTTTTAAAACATCAAGGTAGCGTTGACCGTGCGCTTGTTTCCAAGGCCTGCGCATTGTGATTTGTAAATACTATTTGCAAAGTGTGTTCTCTGATCATTAAAATTTTTAGATGTGCAAAAGAATTTATAACGATTATATTTCTATGCTACGCCAAGTTTCTTGAGACCCATTCACGAAAATGTACCTGTCCCTTGCATAATTTATTTGTCTGAAAGTACCGCTTCCCAGGTACGTCACAATATATACTATATACATATACATACATATACTATATATATATATATATATATATATATATATATATATATATATATATATATATACTCGACTCTGACTGGTTCAAAAAATAATAGAATCCTCACTGGGTCGTTCTTAGTTAATTTGGACCGCAGAGTGACGAGACGTCGGATACATTCAATCTCCAGGGTTTTTGTCGCAATTTTTGCCTACGCACCTCTTCCTCTTCCTTGTTCTATCCGCACTCCTCACTAACACACACTTAGCACACACACACAAGCATGCACAACACTACCACACATGCTAGAAGGCCGGTCGAGAGATTACTTAATATTAGCCATTGCTCTTTACGCCACAAATGCTACAACACAATCTCCATTTCAACCTCTAACTTGACTGTAGGAAGATAATATAAAACATAGAATTCCGTGTAGAGTGTGTTCTCGTTGTATCTACTTCATTACTGCCTTCATCATTACCCCTCTTTCTCATAAGTTTATCTGCAGCTTTTTCACTTAGCTCATCTCCATCTACACCTATCACCTTACCGTCCTATACAAACCACAACTGCCACCTCCTCACTTCGCAACGCCCCTCACCCTCCCCATCAACTACTCCATGATTTCCAACACCCCTTTTCCACCTGGGTACTTCTCACTTCCGCCGTCGTCAACGGCCAAGTCCGGCCGACTGCTGTAACCCGTGCCGCGCTCCGACTATCGATTTCGGAAGATCGATACGGCGGCGGCGGCAGTGGTCTTCGTCCGAGAGGCGAGCACGAGTGCGGCGTGGGGGTGGGGATGGGGAACGCGAAGGGGGCGTGGAAGTAGGGCGGAGAGCGGCTTTGTGAGAAGCCGCTTCGGACTCCGATGACGCCGCTGCCCGTGCGTCCATTGTGAACCTCTGCCCGCTAATTCTGTTGGGTCTTCCTCATAGGGCACAGTTTAAACATGAATGATGACTCGCAACGAGTCCCCGTTCGTTCTACGCGTGAATAAAATATCCTCAGTGTTCACATTGCGATAATTTTAAGACTATTTGTGTTAAAAGGCAAATGGGCATTCGATCACAATCAATTTGAAAGTTTCGATGCAATATTTTACCTTATACAAGTTTTATCACTTTTATATTACGACATATTTAAGGGAACTTTGTTTTTTCACACGGAACTATTCATTTTTTTTCTGTCTATCATGACGTACGTAAAAAGACGAATCCAATGATGGACAACATATTGTTATATGTTAGATAAGCGTTTCTGAGTAAATTTGGTTTCGCTTGCAACTAGTCTTGAACGGACACTTTGAATGTAACAGTCCGCCACACAAGGTCAAGCAGCGTAGTATGCGTAAACACAGTAAGAAGAAATTATTAAGATTTTACCAAGAATATTGCATATTTTCAGCAAATAGTTTTATTGTTAATGAAAATATAAAATACCATATGAAAGAAAAAATGCTGGAAGATAATGACAGTAACTAAAATAACTAGTGATGCTATAGATTGGCACAGGCTTACCCTTATTAGTTTTGTCTCGGCTAGCAACTCCGACTCGCCACATACTCTTAGCAGCTGCCATCTATCACCGCCCAAAGTACATTTTTTTGATACTTTTTTTAATTTTTTGATTTCCTAATTGTAGAGCGGAAATATTATTTTTAAATTATTAAAGAACAGTAAAACCTCGTCTAAATGACAATTTTCTTTGAACATTTTGGAACCATTTAAAAAAAACGTTTCAGCACTTTGGGTCAGACGCTTTTAAAAGCTTCTGTAAAAGCGAAATTCGCCACCACGTTTCACAGCCAACGGTTGGGTTTTCGACAAAATCTCATCTCATCAAAGTCACTCGCCTTTAACCACGGAAGCCCGAATTCGATTCCCGTCTTATACAGGACACTCGCATTGGAAATTTGTTCCTACAAAACCAGATGGCTGCGTCACAGGGGTTAATCCCACCCCTGTGAAGTGTCCTAAACCCTACCCCAATCCTAATCTTTTTCCAATTTCTGACCGCTGAGTGAGGACGCAGGAACGCATAGTACGCGAAGATGCTACGTGGCGGTCCTCTTGACAACTGACTTCGAAGAGACGTGACGGATATGACAATATAATAATTAATGGAATATTACTCACGGGATATTGTTAATGGATATTACTCCTTAAGCGCAATGCGCTCAACGCCCCTCAAGGGGCTTGGAGACCCGTTGCGGCAATTGAAGACGCAACAATTTTTTTTGATGTAAAAATATAAAACTGAAATTGACATTATTCAAAGCACATGTACTCATAAATATAATAATGTGAACAAATCACCACCAATGTAAATATTATCGGCGTGAGAGACAAGTCAAAAAAAATTAAATTTTTGTTAATGTAATTGTAAATTACATTTTTACAATTTTGTAATTTCCATGTATTATACTCTATTAAATCAGACATTTAAAGAAGAAATTTATAACTGTTTTTGAGAACATTTTTTAAAATGTCCGGAAGGCTTCATGTAAAGTATCCCCCAAATTTTAAAGAAAGTGTTTCAAAATGTCAATGCTTCCATTTGAGCCAGATGGAGAGGGATTTCTTCAATTTGAAGAAAAGCATACACATGGTTTAGGCGCTACTAATGTTCACAGACGGACAGACGGACGTTTTTAAAATAACCACTTTTTGGGTATCAGGAGACCCCGAAACATGTATTTCCGTTGAGATCTCGAAATTGAGATCTCGATCTTGAGATTTTCCGCAGCATTATATAACTTTCCCTATACTACGTGTAATACTCGTATATACGTATGTATACGGGAAAGTAAAAATATCGTAAAAAAATACTGAACTTTACAACATTACATATTTTGTAATGTAGTTGGAGCCTCTTGGTATACGCGTTTTTTAAGACAACCCAAAAGAAAAAAAAAATCTAGTGTCAAGTTTGCAGAACTTGCGGTCCAATGCACTTTCTATCCAAAGTCCCGGGATCCCATTACTATCCTGTGGTATAACACTCCTTTAAATGAAGTTGATATATCAATCATATTTCAATACTTACTACTTAAGAAAAATCCATGTTTTCAATTCTTAAGTAGTACAAAAATATGAAAATGTGGAAGAATGAAAAGCAGACTTCAGGAAAAAAAACTACAACAGTTTTGTGAATATTTGGAATATGTTTCGTACCTTCAAATACTCAGATTCCGTGCCTTCCCCGAGCGCGCACTAGCAGGGGGGGCGCTGCGTAACCTTATGTAGTGAACAGTTACATTCCAAATATCCATTAAACACAAGTTGCAAAAAAATCAAAATAACTAAAAAAATAATTATCTAACATATGACAATGTGTATATGATTAGATTTGTCGTTTTACACTCATCATGATAGACTGAAAAAATGTATAATTCCATGTGAAAAAACAAAATGACCTCAAATGTCTCGTTAAATACAAGTTATAAAGTAGAAATTATCACACATGTCAATTGGCCCCATTCCCTCACGCACTTTCGTGAAAACTACAATAACTAAATATTTATCTAAAGAGTTGATAATTAAATGAGAGAATATATATTTTATAAATATCTAAAAATATATTTTAAAATTAATACTTTCAAAAAGGATTTTTACTTTTCAAACAGGTGCGAACCTCTGCATATCGTTGTTCCTTTTGGACACTAGGAAAAGGTAAATTGTATTGACATACTTCTCAGTTATTAATACACTTTAACCAACTTAAGGCATTTGTATTAAGTATAAAACCTTTCTAGGATCAAATATGCTTAAAGTGTTAGTATCGCCAAAGCAATTTATGTGTCTCAAACACGGCAGAGTACCTTCTAAATAATTTCATGCTTATTGCTTGTTGCACCATGAAAAATTCTCATAGCAACAAAGGACGATAGAGGACAGAGATTAAGATCGTAAAGATAAGTGGACAGTAAAGACAAGATGTGAAAAGCACAGACTCTGGCACTGCCTCTCAGTTTCAACTCCTCCTGTCCTCCATTCCTCGCCGCCTCCTTCTTCCCGTAGTGTAGTGCATGACCTGCGTTTTTGTCCTTCGAAGAACCTCACCTTCGATTTGCCCTGGCAAACCAGGGCAAATCGCAGTTACTTGCACTAAATGCCGTGCTATTAGCATCGCTTCAATCTTCGTGAGCAATAACCATTTTAGTTACTGATTTTGTTTCGGCACTATAGTTGCAAGCACATTCAATATTCATAAATAACTTTGATATTTCGACTAATCCAGGAGCAATCTTATATTCACTACTACTATTTAATCCCACGCATTCATCTTGCCAATTGCATCATCACGATTGGACAGAAACCTTGTTTCACTGATGAGAATAAGGCAGTTCTTGTAGGTTCACAAATGAACTAAATAGTATTGCCTGCAAGAGTTGAGTAGTAAAACTGTTTTAATTTCAAGAAGTGTAATTAAAGATGCGAATCATAATTAACAGTTTCTATTATTACCATCGTTAGGAATGCAACAAACCTCTCTTGGTTGTAACTAAGACCGCCAGCAGATCCGTCACTTCCCCGCTGCGCCACCCCAGCTCTCCCCCCTCCCTGCATCTCGTCAGACGCCTCCACCGTCACTACCACCGCCTGTGTTGGCGTTCAAAGAGAAGTAAAATTATCCCTCCTCTGCACCGCCGCACGACACGTTGCGGTCCACTGCGCCCCAGAGCAAGGCGCCGCCCCGTGCCGCGCCTCCTGGCCACGCCCCCCCCCCGCCCACGCACCGCCACGCATGCCCTCGCACGCACATGCGCGGCCGGCCGAGAGGATGGGATTTTTCCACCGCTGTTCACAGTCTCTCTTCCAAAAAGCTTGCTTCATTGCTTGATGTTTTAGGGCACGTCAACTGTTTCAGGCGATGTAATTCCCTAGGTGGACGGTGAGATCAAGCACCGCGCTACCCCTGGTCGCCTTGCTGTGTCTCGCTCCTTCCATATACCTCCTCCCAGCCGGAGGAAGCTCTAAGCTCCCGACGTGTCTTCAAAATGTGTGGTAGTGAAGTGTGTAAACGCGTAAGAGGGGATAGGATTGGACAAAGAAGAGGAAGGAAAGATCTCTCGTGGTCCGTTTGTTGGAGTACTACTACGGCATTCGCCCGGTATTTTGCTCGGATAAACTACGGAAAGCTGCCGATCAGAGCAGCAGGCCGCTAGATTCTCATCCAGACAGTGCCTAAGCTACGTAACGACTGTCGAAAATACGCCACTGTCGGGACTCGAATCTGAGGATGTCCCTGTCAGAGTCGCCGAAGAGGCAGCCGCAATACTGCCTCTGTGATAAACTCAGTGGATCCAAAGGCCATTGGAAGTGAAATAGCTGTCACCGCTGGCACTTCGTCCACCACAGGACCCGGAGTTCAATTCCTGGTCAATCCTTGAAATTTATGGTTTACAAAGCGCGTTCGCAGCATGTTTTCTTGAGACGTGGCGCCGTTTCACCTGCCTTTCCACCATTGCCATATCCTTATTAATGTCATGTATTCGTTTTCATTATTTCCATCAAATTATTCCATTCCAAGTATGACCGTAAAATTGAGCACTAGTTTCATAATATAGGATGACCTCTCTTCAATACTTCCTTTCTCTCAAAACTCTGATCATCAGAACAAATATTTTATTACAAATAAGATAAAGCAATGCTTTTCGTTTCTCTTGTTTTCGCATTGTACGAATCTACTTATACGACGTAGAATTCTATCTACTTAGTTATTAATTTCTTTCTATTATTACTTTTTTGTGCAGATTTTCGGAGTGACATATTTTCAGCTGCGCTATGAACGATGTGTCACATTTAATTTACAATATTACGCACCGTATGAATCGAGTTATTACGAGTCGTACACTGTGTATAACGTCGTACACAATTCCACTTCGATTACAAGTTAGCTAGCTTAACCTCTTGACAGACAAGCCCCTAGGAGAATCCGAACTCTGGAGCAAAGCTCGGGAATGTAAGAGAATCGTTTAAGGATGATTTTATTGGTTGATATATTAGACGAATATTATTTATTTTAACTGTAATCAGAAATATATCTTAACTACTGAGTAAATAATATGATAGTTCTGAAAATGTAATTAAAATATGATAATGACCACGAATGAAAGCCCGTGGAAGGGTAATCAAAAGTGGAACTTCAAAGCTATGTTGCACATTGCAATAACTGCTGGTGTCCTTGTCAACGTACTTTGCTCATGGAGCCTAAGCACTCACAAATGAGGTGACCGCAAACATTATTTCGTTTGTATGGTTTTTCGAGAACAGAGAGAATATTTATACTAAATGTTTCCCAATCAGTTCCATTACATTACCAACATTATTAGTCGAAATATATCATACATCCACCGATATATTGGTACTATTATTACACATGTCTTATTTAAAAATGCTTAACTTCTAATGTAGACGCCATCACAAGAGTTAGATGTTGTTCATTTCAAATTATTTGAATCATGGTACCTTATCTTCAGGGACATTGTTCAGACGAATCAGAAGGATTGATTAAAGAATTCGCTTCTTAGTCGCTCTCCCGCCACAAAACTTGTCATTGATGCATAATGAGTAAAGGAAATTGTTGAACCTAGGGACAGATGCATTTAGAGACAAAGCATGTTTTCGAGAAGCTGAGGGAAATTTCTGATTGTTATTTTCCCTACATTGCAATTGCCATGTATGAATTTAAGTGAACGATTTCGCAGAGTGAGCAGTTTCTGTGTTTTCATGAGAGTTTAAGACTTAAGAGAGTGAAAAGTACAAATTTCTGCACTTCTCTTTCATCAATTTTGTAATAACGACTATAACAAGACAAAATTTTAAGTAGACCTTCACTTACTGGCAAAGAATGTAGTAAATTAAAGGTGTTTACTTCATTTCTAAAGGTAACCTATAATTAACAAAAACCCAGTAGGAAGCATTTGTTTTCCAAGTTAGCTTCAAAAGCTATAATCTAGATGGAAGTATTTACTGTTTAAAAATGATGTTCTTATATCCAACGAAGTTGATAAAGAGAACAGAACATAAGCTCCAGACAGAATCTGAGTTTGATTTAATTAAGGGCAATTATCTCAGAAAGAACCTTATGGAATTATCTTAAAAATATTATTATTACACATAAATGTGCTGGAATGTGTAGCATTCCAGAATGAAGAACAACAACGTCATATTCAAAAGAAGTGAAAAAAATTAAATCTTGAAATGTGTCCCTAGGTACGACCGTTTCTCCTATATTTTTGCCAAGTGGAAAATCTATTACTCCTGATTTCACTTGAAATACAGAAGTCAAGTCAACTCATTTATTATTATACCCCCTTAATGTTTGAAAAATTAGCAATATTCTCTAAGTGGATGACCAAATACTGACTGGAGGAGAATTCTAGTGGTCAGCTGCTATGATCGGTGAATTTCTGTCATTTCTCCAATCAATTTCAGGCGAAAGTGTGCTACCAAACGGGCCAAAGATTGCGCGCTGTCTTTCTTTTCTCATCTTCGTCCTTCCCATCTGGCACATACCCCGATTTTCACGCACTTCACTATGGAGCGTGCCCGGAGACAAGTCTGTAACTTGGGGCTTGTTCCGGCTGGAACGATGCCCCCAGCTGGCAAGAGATCTGAATGGGAAAAGTCACGTTCCACGATCTTCCGGGATATAATATGTTCTACTTTAATAGGAAATAATAACCTTAGTAGCTGACGCACCCAAAGCCAACACTCACTTACCTCTGTAGCTGATGACATGTTAGTCATCTGCAAAGTTGACAATATTACAGTGGACAAATTTTGCCCCTCCAAGAAGCAAATAATATATCAAAAATCGTAGTTTTCCGGCGCATGAATACATAACTTTTTTCTTCGTAAGGCGATGAAGTAAAAATTTATCCACGCCAGAAATATTTATAAGATGACGCAATATTTTTATATCCATAATAGTTGAAATTCCGTGTTATCTTGTTTAATATGCTGACGTTAATGACACGATGGTGCGTGGTCGTAATCTTCTTTCCTTCCAAGTCTGTAGAACACAAGTCATGTATTCTAAACAAGAGCTCACATCTTATTAAAGCCGCTACGGAACAAGAATATTCTATGAATTTTCCAAGAAATGGAACATCGATCGCATTTGATCCAAATTTCGTATTGAAATAATAAATGAACCCAAGAAACAGACTCCGAATAATTCTCCAATTTCTTTGTAGGCGATTATAATGGCAAATCGGTTTTTTTTAATACAAAACATCAGAGTTTATACTGATCATCTTTATTTAAAAAACTATAAATGAATTGTTTACTAGAAGTTGTTCTATTATGATTCAATTTTCACAAAATATACAGGGATCAAAAAGGTATTTTCCTTCGTGTCTGAGCATTGAGCTCGATGGCAGAAAACAATATTCTCCTACCGCTCTGCGCTTTGTGGAAGACTGGCACTTGGTTTCTAAGTTCGTTTTCCTCAGTCTGTGTGTTTATTCGAAGATGGTCTCCGAGAAGGATTTCTGCCCCTTACAGTGGAAGAGTCCTTTAGTGCGGTCCTCAAAGGACACGGAAAGAATTCATTCTAGAAGCTTAGAATGTAAATAAATCGCGATCCGTTGTCATGCTTAAACTATTAAAAGTGTACGGTGGATACCTAATCATCTCATAAAGTTTTAATAAATATTACATATCTGCTGGGACACGTTTTACCTAACACCCCTGATATATGAAGAAATAAATTGAACGTCAGATCAGTATGTCACGAATTAATTCGTAAAAGCCAAGAAGACGAAGATGTATGTGTCATGAAGCCTACTTTTTTTATATGCCGTTTCTGACAACTATCTCTTTATAGTTGATAAAGATAGATTGGGCTTGGGTTACCGATCTTAGATTGATATGTAACTCTAAAAGTTTGTCTCCCAAGTACAAAGCAGGTTCAGACAAGATATCCATTTCAGTAGCTGCCAGGGTTCGCAGATTGGGCGGAATTATATGCCATTTAGATCCGCGTTTGGGGCTGTAAATCGACCTCTCTTTGTGACAAAAATTGACTAATTTGTTAATTGACTATATCGCGGAGTACCGCCAAATTCGCGGCAATGCATAAAAACGTGTGGGTGGATTTTCAGATTACGACGCAATTTTCAAAAACAAACAAACAACAACAATCACAATTACATTGATAGCGAGTTTGATTTTTGAGTTTTTTACTTAATACATGATTTTTCATTCTGCATTTGTTAATTTGTTCAAATTTACTTTGAGAAGTGAGTAATGTTAGTGGTCATATGTGATAGAACACGCCATTTAAAATTATGTTTAGCTTCAATCATTCAAAAACATTTTAATGTAATAAATAAAAGGATCTCATTTGCAAATAATTATTTTATCCCTCAAAATATTCCTCCCATCTGCTGCAGTCATGAGAATAGTAATAACCAATATTTAAATATTAAGATATAACTTATTGTTGTAAAAAGTATATCTTTTTTCAAAATTATTTACTATAATGTTCAAAAATAAAACAAATGAAGCATTTCAAAGATCACTGCCTCAAAAAAATTCAAATACATTTTATTTTATTGCAAGTTTATATTTCCCACTTGAAAAGTTGAATTTTTCTCGTTGAGGGAATTGGGCGGATTTACACCCATGTAACGTCGGATGTTTGTACGAATCTGGCAGCCCTGGTAGAAGCCCATGAGCAGAACTGTTCTCCGTTTGTCTGGGCGACGCGGGAGTCGGGCTACTGTGCAGCCGTCACGCTGAATGGGCGCACATCACCGATCGAAGAGCCTCAAATATTAAGCGAGGCCCACACGCGCCGCAATGGCACTCTCTCTGACCGGCCCCAGCGAATACCATCTCCTCCACGGCCACTCTCGCTTCTTTCCCCTTCAACTACACGCTTTTTGCAGCTTTCACTATACTTTCCCGCCACCAACTGGGATAACAGCAATATTCCGGTCTTCTTTTAACTGTAAGTATTTTGATTTCAGTATATGGGTGTATTCAAGCCGAGTATATTTTACACATTACAAAATATAAAAACTTTAAATTTTGAATGCGGAGGCTTCTGCGTTCGTAGTCAATAGAAACTTGGCTGTCCGGCAAACACCGCGTTCTAGCTATCGTTACGTTGCGACTGGAATACTGTAACATTTCTCGAAGTGAAATGTGAAATACACTGTGCCCCGAGGCACGTCGCATTATGACGGCCAAAATTTTGGCATCAAACGTCTGTCAGCTATGCCTAAGACGCGGTGTCCCCGGATAAACACGTCCCTTCATTAAATAATTTTAGTTCATTGACCCCGAAAATTATGCAATGAAGTTAATGGTCCGGATAGCGAAAGTTTTAAAACTATTTTTTTGATATACCAAATTTCCAAACACTAAAATCAACACAGTCGACAAGTTCAATGTCAATGTGTGTTGTATATTCTACACGAAGAAAATGATAATTCGAAAATTCAATTTAAAATGTTACTAAATACATTTTAAATTAATTTACATTGTGAATGACGTTTTCTTTTATATATATGAAAATCGATTGGTTCTTAACAATTTTACTCAAATCTCAACTTTATTATGAGTGTTAAATTTTTGAAGCCAATTAGTTTCCAGTCATTTAGCGTTTTTATTTTCATTTCCTAGTAGATGATTAATGAAAAAAATAGTATTACAAAATATTGTGTTTTTTTATTTATACGATGAATTTGAACCAAATATGAAATGCATTCGCACTATCTAGTGTTGATGTCTAAAATAATTCAGGTGAATTGTCAATCGCACACGTCAACATCCAGATCTTCCTCAACTCCATCCGACCCCCGATATTCATCAGCGTCCGTGGCACCTGTTCATTTTCGCCCTCCCCCACAGGCACTCGGAGGTGCACAAGGTCGACTTCGTGTCTGTCGCGATGCACCACATCCAATCCCCGCCGCTGAAAATTTAAAATAACTAATGGAACCAACCACCCAATTTGGTCGCCTGCACCGCGTGAACTTTCCATCCAAGACAAGATCGCTACCATTCATACGTAGTGCTGTTCAACGAGAAAACAAGAAAACAATTGGCAATGCTATTTTATTGGGAAATGACATTTCCAAAGGCAGAATTGTCTCTTCACTGTAGATTCTAGCCTTGGAGCCAATAGCCTTGGAGTGAAGTGCAATGCTACAGAAGTTTAGAAAGGACTTCAACCAGGAAAAAATTTGAGGATCTATGCAATATTGTACATTGGCTTCACGATACAGGTGAAAAATTGAAAAGGCTTTTTCGTTTATTTGTGCTGAGAGCAGGATAGTTTTTGTTCTAACATTCAAACAATTTTTCACCCACATCCCTTTTTTGAACTAGATTCAAACCATCTGAGATTCATAATCTCAACACAAAAAATGATTCTACCTCATACACCCTCTTTCACCCGAAACACACAAAACATGCACTCGAAAAAATTCAAAAGTTTAATCTAAAACCATAACCTCAGTTAAAATATTAAAAACGCCCACAGGAATAAAAGAAGCTGTAACACTCTTAAACAATATAATAAGAAATACTATTAATACTTTTAATAATAATGCACATCCCCACACCATTAAACATTTCAATAATAAATTATCAAAAACATACAATAATTAGCACTAGAAACAAAACAAGAATACTATTTATTTATTTTTAGGTCAAAAAGTTAAAAACTGTGTCGTGCTATGGAGAAAAGTTAAATTGAAATTACAATTATGTCCAGAAGCAAAACAATGGGCCATCTCAGCATTTGTTCTGGAAAACCTGATTGAGATGGGGGTCATTGACCCAAAAGTTGAAGTACAATATTCTTTATAGAGTTTTTAGAATTATACAATCTAAATGGCATACAATACGTTCAATGTCATTGTTAAAATTAATATTACTTTCCTTTTGAATGGCCAGTATAGTTTCTAATTGTATAGAAACAACAACAAAATTTTACTTGGGACTTAAACTTTTGTATCAAATTTAATCTTTAATGTCATCTGGCAAGGTGTTATAAAATAATGTACATGTATTTTCTGTGAATTTTTTGTAGTGAGCTGTTGATACTGTCTTCTGATGAACATGATTACTACGTCGAGTGTTGTAGTTATAGACAACGGCATTTGTTGAAAACATTCCCGCACTTCAAGGCATATTTGACAAAAACACTGATTCATAAATTAAGAGACAAGGTAATGGTAAAATACCTAGATTAATATAGAGAGGTTTACAAGAATCACTTGGGTGGGATATGCTTATTATTCGTACAATTCGTTTTTGTAATATAAAATTATCGAAACTATTAAGAAGCTATTTTCCCAGATTATTATGCCATATCTCAGGCGGGATAGAACATTCTCCAAGTATTCACAACGTGCTCTGAGTAGGCTGACTGAATTTGAAAGAATTCTGAAAGCGTAGCATAAATATCTTAATGTATTATCCAACTCGTTAAATAGTACGTTCCATTTAAGGTTTGACTGAATTGAAATATCTAAAAATGTTGTTACCTTAACATCAATCAATGGCTCATCGCTCAGTTTCAGTGAAGTGCCGAGCTGTTTATTTGAAATGGAAAACTGTATTGAAACAGTTTTCTTTTTATTTACTATTAATTTGTAATTAGGGAACCAATTTGAAATATCTGACATTGTACTATTTACGGTTTCTTTATTTTAAAGAACATTCGTAACATCCGCAAAGAGAAGTGTTCTTCCGTTTCTAATCGTCAAGGGGATATCGTTTACGTATAGTAGGAAGATAATATACAATCGATCCCAGCGGGACTCGACATGCAATTGGCAAAGAATCAGAAAGGTGTGTACATAATGTTCGATTATTCCAGTAAGGTATTTGTACTCTCTGAGATCGTTGTTTAAGGTATGAACATAATCAATCTAAAGCAACACCATACGAAGGTAGTTTTGAAAGTAAAATGTTGATCAATCAAAATGATAAATGGCGTCAAAAGCTTTTGAAAGATCTAAAAAAATTCTCATAGGTGCTTCGTTTTAATCCAAGGATGAGGCGACATCTTTATGAAAAGAATGTATGACTGTTTCCATAGATTTTGATTTTCGAAACCGATGTTGGCGAACTAAAAACGCGTCGGGTTTACTAAGAAAAGTTGTTCCATTCGAACGTAAAAAGTATCTCTAATACTTTTTAAACAACCGACAAACGAGAAATTCGCCGTTAATTTTGAATTTCATTTTTGTTGTCGTTTTAGAAAAGCAGTTTAATATTAGCTGTTTTAAAAATATCCACAAAACTTCCTGTGCATAAGCATATATTAAATGTGAGTTAACGGGTGTATAATGGCGGGCGCGCAAACCTTAAGCAAACAATCCGGAAATTCATCTAAACCGGACGAATATTTATTTTTTAGTCTACCTATTATTTTAAGATTTTCGGAGGAAGACTTTTCGGAAACAAACATAGCGTCTAAAAGTTTTGGGGAAACGTCTGATGCTGCATTTTGTGACAGAAGACCCTTAGTGAGATCGGCAGCAATTCTCGAACGTATGACTTAAAGAGACTAGCCACAGTTGCCGGATCGTTCACATTTCTATCGTTATATTTTCAAACAACATTCTCTACAAGGTTTCTAGTTAATTTGGTCGATTTTTTACTATTGTGACGTCAGGGATACTCACAGCGACCACAGACACAGAGCTTTCGTATAACAAATATATTTATTAACAAGAAAACAAAACAAATATATACACTTAATAATTCTACTACACCCTAGCTCTGATAGACCTACTATCCCCTGATCCGGGATCATCCAAAACCCGATTGAAGATTGGTTTGATTGTGCATTCGCCACTCCTACTTTTGAATGCGCACAAAGCCTAGCTTCCCGTACCGGATGTCACGCTGGTGGACACCAAAGTCCTTCTGGCCACCAACGGCTGGTTTGCCTCATCCAGGAGCGATCTTATCGATTGAGAATCCGCGTGAATCGGCACTCAACCACTCTTCACTCGGACACGCACACAAGCATCGCTCCCCCCTACCGCAGTCACCCAAGCACCATAAATCCGCAGGCTTCTCAAACTAATACTCAGCCTCGCCGAGCCGGCTCGCATATGCACCGCTTGCGCCAAATTTAGTGCACACGCACAGTTCTCCCACTGTCTCCAGCACCTCCTACGGCTCCTACACTTGTTATATATCGAGGCTCACGGCACTACTACGTCACCCACCCCCTCGCTTTTTATAAACAGTTGAAAACTCTATAAACCGAAGCTCCCAGAAGCCTTGTGTCTCCCGTCTCGCTCTTCCCTTTACGGAAAAACCCTTCTTCTGTGCGAGATAATCCGCGCAACCAAGCGTCCCCAAATAGATGCCATGAGGCACGCTGGCTAATACGTTACACTATATTCCACATTGCTTTTATTTTATTATTTGAGTACAAACTATCCTGGTCATGTTTCATGATTTTAGCCTGCCGTATGACTTTTCTTAACAATTATTTGTATTTTTTTAGTAGAGGAGGAAACCTTGAGATACGTTATGATACTTTGAAATGAAAGAAAGGATTCGTTTGTTTTTACATGATGACCTAGTCCCTTGTTTTATCCAAGAATTGATTTTCCGTGAAATATATAATTTTCTCATTTGAAGAGGAAACCTGGGTTAAAATTAAATGATACCATTGAAAAAAAATTGTATTTATCCTTGTATCAACAGTATAATAAACCGCGTCCCATGACTCTTGCTGCAAGAAATTGTTTAATAATTTTATTTTACTTTTAGTAAATAATCTACTCATATCTTCATTATTTATTGTGACAGTGTTCGCATTTCCTCTAATGGTAAGAATTTGTGCATCGTGATCACTGTATCCTAAATCTTTTGTTTCAATTTCATATCGAGTAATGGCTTTGTGAATTATTATATGATCGGTTGCCTTCTTTAAATTTAGTGTGATCCTTGTAGGTATATTTATTATAATATTTGGTGTATCGCGAGGAATCCACAATTTAAGAAAAAACTAAATTTACTAACGAAAATTCAAAAAATCAAAAATACTAGAAAAGGTAATTCTTAAAAGACTGAATTCCCATCTAAATAAAATTCATACAAATCCAATGCATCAGTTTGACTTCACTAATAAAGTATCAACTTCGCATCAATTGTTAAGGATCACAGAACACACACGCACTGCATCTTAAAACAAACTCCATACAATAGGCATCGTCCTGGACATTTCTAAAGATGATGCATTCTGATGCATGCTGACAAAGTGTGGCATCATGGATTAATATTCAAACATAAGGAAATAGTCACTCCGAAATATCTAATTAATATCATCAAAAACTCCCTCCAAGACAGAACATTTACAGTCACAGTTGATACACACACATCCAACCGCCGCAGAATCATAGCTACATTACCTCAAAGCTCTCCACTCTCACTCACGTTTTACAATGTATACACAACCAATATTCCTACATCTTCACACACTCACATCGCTCAATTTGCTGACAACACCGCCATTTTCATATCCAATCATTCTAGTTATTTAATCTGCAGACATATTCAAGCACATTTAAATAAAATTGACGACTGGTTTATCAAATGGAAAATAAAATTCATCCCTGCAAAATCATCCGCCAAAATACTACCATTAAGAACATTCAGCCCTACTCCACTCCAAATTAACAATTGTATGGACCCCACACAATCAATCTGTCAAATATTTAGGGCTAAAACTTGATACCAGACTGAATTGGAAAAACCAAATTACAGTAAATCCACAGCAAGCCAAAATAAAAATAATTCAACTGATGCCACGTCTAAACTCCAATAATAAACTCTCATTACACAATGCCATCACCATTTATAAAACAATAATCAGACCCGTAATGATTTATGAATGTCCTATATGAATCAACGCATCTAAAACGAATATCAACAAATTAAAAATCATTCAAATCCTCATTCTGAGGAAATCATCCATTTCCTCAGACTGGTTCATCTCAAACGTTCAACTTTATAAAGAATTTAATTTACCCCATAATTCACCATATTGCGCATATATCTAACAACTTCTTTTCCAAAATTAACACCATAAGCGAAATCACCCACGACCTAGCGACCTCCTACCAGCAACCATCTAGAATAAAAATATATATCCATTAGATTCATTCCTCAGCATTTTCTCAGAGATAAATTAATTACACAAATGCTCTGTGAGTTTCCTATTCATGAAAATTGATTCGTAATTGGAATTGGAATTCAAGTTTATTTGTCTGACAACAATGATGTATACACATGCTACTGACACATGTACGTTCATTCAGGTTTAAATATGTATTAAAAAATTAGTCTGTTAGTGTGATGAATGTAGTTTTAAGAGTGGAGGTAGCGGTCTTTCTCTGGTAGGTAGAGTGGTTCAACACTAACCTTCTCGTCGCCTTGCGGAAGATTTCTCAAAGGAATCTCTTCTGGGTGGAGTCTGCCTCACCGGAGAATCTCTTAGCTCTCGATTGGTTTCCCGGCATGTGTGGCATTGTAGTGCAGTGTGTATAAGGAGGGAGGAACGCCAAGGAGGAGGAAAGGAAGATCGTGCGTGGTCCGTGGCCCGTTTGTTAGAGTACTGCTCCGAAATTTGCCTGTATGGTATCGATCGATTAAATCACAGAAATCTAAAAAAACAGAGTAGCGAGCCATTAGAATCCTCCTCTAGAAAGTGAATTTGTCCTAGCTACGAAAATCCGCCGAAAATTCGTCATGGTCGGGACTCGAAACCTAGGATCTCTGGTTGGAATTGTTCCTTCAATATTCATTTGAAGAACACCCCATCACCAGGATGACAAAAACCAAAGCCTTACATGAAACCTCATGACAAAAAAAAATTGTTAATTTGCAGCGAAAAATCGTTCTATGTAACCGGCGTAAATATCGTTTACCAATTTTAATAAAAGCTATAAATTTAATTATTCCATTTGTAAGATCACAAGACGTTTATAATTTCCCTCGAAAGATCTACATGCGGTAGTTGTACTGTCATATCGTTTCTTCCTATATATGCAAATGCCTTCCGTTTAATAGATGTTTCCGGTTCTTTAAACTTTCAATCTATAACATGCATTCAATATTTACTGATATATTTCAATTTACTAATTACATTTTTAAAATATATTACCAAAAGAAAATTGAGGATTTTTTTACATGTCTGAGCATTGCAGTCAAATTGTACGCTGTCAATTTACAACAGCAAAAATTATAATAATAATAATAATAATAATAATAATAATAATAATAATAATAATAATTAATAGCTATTTCAACTTGATCAAAATACGTCTAATCCCAAATTGATTCTATTACAAGTCTGGTATTGATTCGTGTTTTATCATTTTCAAAATATTATAAAATATGAAGATGATAACAAATTTTAAATAATAATATCACGTCATGTAACTATCACTACGGTTACGTAACAGAAAATTCAGAAAAATGTGTTTAAAATAATATTATGGCTAAATATCCAACTATTCTACATAATATTTTTCAAGATATATTATTTGCGTAGATTTAAAAATACGAGAAACGTGAACGATCTGTTACGTCATTTCATTTTCTTTTTTGTTCAAGAGAACATTGTAGGTTTGGCAATATCCTTTCTAAAATAACTAATCTCCACAGATCGTTCGCTTTCAGAACTTACCTCTTTCCCTTTTATCCTCTTGCATGTTTCCGATAGACCAGAGAATGGGAAAGTGGGCAACTCCCTCTTGCAACTAAGATCAAACAAGAATAAAGGCAGTGTACGCAACGAAGATGCTTACATCAAAGTACAAAGGAAGCAATGGAGCATTGTGGGGGGGGGGGGTAGTGGCGGTGGCGGTGGCAGTGGCAGGGCGAACGAAAGAGAAAGCGGGGTGGTGGCGCCAGGCACGCTGCCACCCATCTACCGCCCCGCCCCGCGTCAAAGGCCTCTGGGAATCGAAGCGCGATCGACCAGTCGTCCTCCCTGCGTACGGCGCGGCGCAGCGCGGCGTGGCGAGGGCTGGTGGAAATGGGCGAGGGGGGTCGACGTCGTCGCAGTTTCGCGTACCGCCTCTAGAGGCCATCCATGCGGACGTCTGGCTTTGAAAGGTGTCAGAAAATCTGCGGACGCCCTGCTTATGGAATGTAACTATCACAATGGCCGACCCATTTGATTTGAGACATATCACGCGCTAGTCGACAAAAGTCAAATATGCAGCATTCTTGTCCCTTTTTCGTTATTCTGACGGATTTTCCTTTTACGAACCGGATTTTTTAATTTCTTAAAAAATATAGTTTATATTAGTATAGTTATTTCAACAATACTCCATCCGTCCGTCGAGATATATCCGCCGTTTCCCACAAATATTTATATTATTACTGCCATTTTGTCACCTCACTAGTCTGTTCATCCTCTGCCCCCATGGATGTCGATTTTGTCTGTACTTCACAATTATACCCAATACTCCAACGCATCGACGGTTATATCCCTTTACTGTCTTTCCATTACGAAATCCATCATGTTCCAAAGCTTCTCGTGACTACACAAATTCTACCCATCTCAGCTAGATAGCTTTTGCCTCCCGCAGTTCATAAACCGCGCCGCTCACTCTGTTACTTTCAAACTGCGCAACACTAGCCTCGTTTCTTCTTCTTCTTCTTCTTCTTCTTCTTCTTCTTCTTCTTCCTCTTCTTTTTCTTCTTCTTCTCCTCCTCCTCTTCTTCTTGCTTTTGCGTCTCAAACGGTTCCTCTTTTCTGATTAACTACTCTTCCCTTGGTATCTGATAATGTTTACTCTTTGACTTGCAATTCTCCCATACTCTTAAAATTTTAATTAATCCTTCAGAAATTCTTCACGTGACCATATTAATTTTATTATTAAAACAATATACACTATTTTTGCTAGTCTATTTATTCAACTTCACTTTCCTTTAACTCTCGTTGTTTATGTAATTGCTATATGTTTACTGCGGATTTCCATTGTTGATTAGTCAATACATATACAAATGCCAAAATAAACCTAGCTTAATGGCGTTCACCGAAATCCGAATAACAGAAGTCACAGAGAATTCGGAAATTGAAATT
The DNA here is from genome assembly GCA_017312745.1 of Gryllus bimaculatus. NCBI lineage: Eukaryota > Metazoa > Arthropoda > Insecta > Orthoptera > Gryllidae > Gryllus > Gryllus bimaculatus. The sequence goes on along the minus strand of BOPP01000232.1, from coordinate 979,257 downwards.
AAAGAGTATATGTGTATTAAATGTAATTCGCAAAATCGGACAGTTGAAACATGAAAATAATGACGATTTAAGCTTGGCTAATTTGTAAGAGCCATCGTAAAAGCCCTAGATAAGGTGGCATTATTTAAAACGTTGAAGGTGAACACAGAATGGAGTGATAGAATTATCTAGCGATATTGCGAAGAAATAAAAATGCTGTGCAAAAAGAGAAATGAAGTATACAAAATAGCTTACGTCAGGGGAGAACCAGACAAATGGGAAAAGTACACGAAGTTAAGAAATAGTGCAGTCAAATTAATTAGAAAAAGAGAGTAGAATATTATATTAATACTATCTATAATATAAATATGAATATAAAAATTATTCGCAAAATGTGTTGGTAAGCGCATAACTCAACAACACCTGGACCAATTTGGGCAATTCTTTTTTTA
>BOPP01000232.1:891772-975632 GCA_017312745.1 Gryllus bimaculatus | reverse complement strand
AATATGTAGGAACAAAAAACTGTCACAAATCTTTTGGACAGGACGAAGTCTGTCGGGTCCGCTAGTTGAAGAATAAAAATAATGGTAAAGAATTATGAAAGGTAAATAAAACATCTTAACAGGGGGTAAAAAACTGTGATGTAATGACGAAGGATAATATATTTGATAAAATTAGTAAAGAAAATATAGCTAATAAATTCAATAACTATTTGGTAGCAGCATTAAAAGAATAGTACAAAATACAAACGAAGGAAATCAAAATATTTACATGCAAGTGGAAAAACGTTCTGATGGTGAATTTAATAAATTTGAATTGATCAAAAGCGAAGAATTGAATATAGTTATCTATGGATTATCAAATAAAAAAGGAACAGACGAAGATATTACTAAACAAGTATTAAAAGAAATTTATGAAATATTAGAAGCAGTATTTTTGAAAAAAATTAATAATTCCCTAGAGAAAGGGATTTTTCCGTAGTCATGGTAAACTTCCACAGTAATACTAATTCCAAAAGTGACTAATCAAAAGAGCAGATGAATTTAGGTCAATAAATAAGCTACCTATATATGAAAAAATATTATAAATAGTAAAGAAACAGATAAATGAGTATTGAAACAAATAAAATTATAGGAAATGAACAATCAGGCTTCAGAGAAAAACAAACGTAATAATATTATCTGAGAAGAAATTAGCGTAGATTAAGGTGTTCCGCAAGGGTAAGTTCTGGGTCCCATATTGTTTATAATTTACATTAATGACTAACGAAGTATATGAGAAACAATTTTTGGGAATAATTCTAAAATTCAATTATTTGCTGATGACACTTTATAAGTTTGAAACGGGAATAAGAGAAATAAATTATTCATAACTGACTTAAAGGAAACACAACGGATATACAAAATGAAATATTTGGAAGTAATTATACTTAGTACATTAAATTTAGTAGTGTGTAGTATAGTATAGTAAGTAAGTATAGTGTGTTTAGGAAAGAAAACTGAAATAAATATTAAAATTTAAAAAAAATTGGAAAATATTGAAATGGATATAAAAGATGTTTGATATGTAAATCATAATTTCAGTACATTATGACTCCTACGCAACGATACTATTTTAACTATATTATAGTTGGAGTTCAAAAAACTTAAATGAAAAAACTTCAGATACAACAAAACAGAGCCATGAGAGTAATAATCCAAAGCAATAGATACATTCTAGTGCTGTGTCACTAAAAGAGATAATTCATTAGAAAATACCAATTTTTATTTTTTAATTAATTAAAAATCACGTAGCAAGAGATTTGATAAAGAAAAACCAAAGAGTGAAAGATAAAACAACGGAAACAACACAAGCTCAAAATTTAGTAATTAATTTCAGTAAAACTGTACATGCAAAAACAAATTATTTGACAAAGGGTTTGAATTATATAATAAATTACCGTTAGAAATGCATTGTGAAAAAATTAAAGAATTTAAAAGAAAAATTATGAAATACATAAAAGTAGAAAACTAATTTTGTAAATAGTTAAATATACCTACAGATGTAAACAATGTATGTAAATGTTTGTTTCAAATAGCCGAGATGGCCAATTAAACCAATGAAAATAATATTGTTGGTATCGTCCATATTTTCATAATACGTATATATTGTAATACCGATCACTCCGTCGTGATATGTCGGGCGCCAGGTTCAGTTCCTGTAACGAATGGATATAAGTGAAGGGAGATCAAAAATCAGTTCATTGAATCGTTTCTGACAAAATTGAATTTATTCCTGGCACCATGAGCTGCCAGGGAAGTTACAGGTCACTAGAGAGCGACACATTACTTGCTAAACTTATGTTACGAGCTGATAACCTTAACAGTTAATGAACAAATTTCTTAACACTATTAATAACTTATTTCTAACGATTCATGCATATTTTTAACTACAATACACAAGGCCTGAGCGCGGCCACTCTTAGTCTCTCGCCAAAATGTCCTGCAAGTGAGCCCCGCGTCATAACTACGGGAGATAGTTCGACTTCGGTTAAATACCGGATTGTTCACCACTGGCTGGCGGTGGCTCCGCAGACCGGCCGGATGGCGGTTCTCATTCGAAGACGGCGGGCGGCCTCAGGTCACCGACCTCCCACTGGGTGTTCCTGCTCGGCTGGCAGCGTGTCGTGGCGACGAGTCGTCAAATCGTGCGGACTCAGTTGAGGACACACAGGTACTGGCCGTAATTTAGTGCGGGCTTGAATGGGCCCGATATGGCACTAGGCAGCGGATGCAGATCATCTTACGCGAATGTTACGCAGGATCTTGCCATCTCCCGCCCAAGTTTCCTCCGCGGTTATTTCAAAAGTGCTCATTCGAGAATCTGAATTGTAAGTCTAGTTTCTCTGCACATCTCGCGTTCAAGTTACCTCCGTTTCCCCCTCCCAAAACGTTTCCGAACCGAGATCTGCCCCTTCCCTCACGATGAGACGTTTGCCATAGACCTACACTAAAGCGTCTTATTTTGAAGTCGCCAATCGGGTGCATCGTTTACGAAATGTATCCAGGGAGATCCTCTTTCTTATCCTCGGGCACTCTCTCTCTCTCTCTCTCTCTCTCTGTGTGTGAGCGATTCCAGAAGCTTCTCTCGCCACCTCCCGAACACTCATTCGTTCTCGAGCGGTTGCTTTTTTTTCTCTGGGCCATAAATTTGTCAGCGCGAGGGCTGTTATCGGCAGCCAGCGACTGTGAGTTGTAAAATAACCCCTTTGGGAATTGGATCCTGGCGCGGCGCGTGGGCAAAAGGGCGCGTAGCGTATATGACGGGCATAAATGTGTCCGGCACACTAAACGACCCCTCATCAGCGGTCGGTCGGGCAGCTGTCAATGACGTCCCCGCAGGCCTGGCGGCGTCGATTAGGGCCCTTCGCAACAAAAGCCCCGTCCCGCGACCTACTTAACTGTGATGGGAGCTTTTTCGATATGAAATTATTATAATATTATTTGGTGACGCCACAATATCTACTTGACTAATGACCCATCACAGTAATTTATGCGATTTAAAATTATTAATATTTCATATACCTAAGTAGAAATATAGCAAGTGCTATTTTCTCACTGTTAGTCTCAGAGAGTGGGTAGGGTGGCTTGACTGTGCACACAAAAGTGTACTGAAAATATTCACCAATCCAATGATCGGCCTGCGGCTAAACAAAATGAAAGTAGCGAAAGTCTCAGTCCTACCTGCGCGCCCAGAAACAATTAATAAACTCAATATATTGTAATGAACGAACATATAATCTGCAAAACTTTTAGCATGTGTCATGGTTTTACGAAGAAAAGAAACGACCAGGGACTATCGCGTATCTTATCTCTTATTCCTCTAGACATTAGTTTACATTGAAGTAATGTGATAAAGTGATGAAAGTTGATGCAAAAAATAATTCGAGCTTCTCAGGAACTTTGTTAATTTACGTAAGGCTTTGTGTTCATCGTTCATTATTACATCGCTGCCTACCGTGGTTATAACATACAGCGAAAATTAATTTTAGTAGACTTAATAGATTAAATGAATAGTACACGTGAAACTTGATTGTAATGTGGAACTGTAGTACGCAGGAAGTGATGTTTGCCTCACTCTACTGTTTTACTGCATACGCAAAAAACGTCTCTACTCCCAGCACCTTCAGCGGACGCCCATTAGGTGTTCTACATTACTGTATATTGGGTACCGTAATTATTGTACTTTTTACTCTCTCTCTCTCAACCTACTGCAGTTTTTAAACACTTTCAAACTCACGGTTTCTTGCCACTTTTTAGATATAACACGGATTAAAGACGTCGCATGCTCTCGTACATTGGCATTCTTTACTACTTTGGATACGGATTTCTTTCAAATATACTACCAACGCTCACACCGAACAGTACTTTTACAACATTCAAACATGTTACATTCATACCCTAATGAATTCCGTAATAATTCTGGAAATTGATGAAATGTGACGCGTAGCTAAACTATTAACATTCAATCTTCAATCTGTGGAGTAAAGCTAGGCGAAAAATGTTCAGGAAAGTAATTATTTTGTAAATATCTATATTAAGGTTATAACTATATAAATTATAGTTATATAAACCATAGCCTATAGTACTCCAAACCACTACTTTTTCTCCATTCAAAGAACTTTCGAGAAAAATTGATACAAAAATTTCATTAATCACTATTCTACATCATACATGCCCTCTCCATTAGCGCTGCTGCTCTACACTCCAGTGCCAGTGTGAATTCTCCAGTGCTAGTGTGAGTCCAATAATGCTTTTGTAAATTCACGTTGCCAAAGCTAATGGATTCGCTTTTCTAGAAAATAATACACGTTCTCAAAACGTTATGTCATCCCTTATCTCACTCGGAACAAATCCACAAAACGTGCCTTTCAAAATCTTGGCTTTCGCGACTTTGATGAAGTAAAAATTGACTAAAAATCTATGTGTAGTTCTATTTGAGAAAAAAAAGTTACCTCAAGTGTCTCGTAAAATACAAGTGATGAAATAGAAATAAATACATGTATCAATTAGCCCCATTACCTCATTCACTTCAGTGAAAATTGCATGGCAAATACTTTCAACCGTTCAAAAACTGGTGGCGATGCTAAAGTTACGTGACCCACTCTGTGTCTGTCTGTCTCTGTCTGTCTCTCTTTCTGTCTGTGTGTGTGTGTGTTAAACAATAAGGGGCCTAGTGAGGAGCCCGGACCCTTGAGGAACACCGGCTTTGACAATGTATCCTCTTGATTTGCAATAATCTCTAGAAATTGTAGACATCTGGATTCCAGAGTACTTTTCCGAGATATTAAACTTTAATGAATTAAATAATTGAAGGCCCAATCACATTATTATGTTTAATTAAACATCCAAACCAACCGCAAGATTCAGGACGTTTCTTGCTGAAGTCGTCATATTCCATGACATTCTTCAGCATTGAAAATTCACTATACGCGTTTCCGAGCAAAAATACCTTTTACCCCGACTGAGTTATAAGTAATAAACAGCACAAAACCAATAAAGAAGGTGTAAACAAAATACACATAAATATAATTTTCATAATACTAAGAATAGTGTATTCGTTGAATTTTTCCACATCCTTCTACCACATGTCACTTTATGTGTCTCCAAAAAATAATTAATATACATATATTTTCCTTGTTTGTGTAAAACAAAAGTCTAAGAAATGTTTGGTAGTCAGCGAAATAAATTTGATAGCTAATTTGATGAATATTGCTTATTTACGTCTGCATTTGATTGTAAAGATATCTAAATTCACATTAAATTAATACTGGAATAAGCAGCCTAAATAACATACTTTCATTCCACGTTTCATTCATATGAGTAAAATAAAGAGTTGACGTTGCCTTATTAATTTCTTCAAACAATTGTCTTTCCAATATTTATCACAGTCAACGTCGATTTATGCCAATTTATTATTTGTTTCATAAAACCCATTTCATTAAAACATTGAAAATTATAAGTCACTCATATCAAGAAAGAAACGTTATCTGATTTTCTCTTTATTTGCTAACAATATATTCAACATGAGGAGAATCAGCAAGAGGAGAAAAGGAACAAGACAAAAATGCATTTTTTTAATTTGGAAAGTTGTTCTTTAAGGCAAGGCCAATTGCAATCAAGAAAGGAATAATGCCATGTTTAACAGTATTTAGACGACAAATTGCAGGATCGAGGTAGCTGTACTGCGGAGGAAGGAATCAAGTCACATACATGTTTCTCTTTCTCCTCAGTACTATAATTTTGATTTTAAATATTTGCAATGCGTTTCGCATTATTCTAGAGTGGCAAATATAGCAGAAACAGCACTAGCCATGAAAGTCACTCACATGGGTGCTGTTTAGAGTACACCCGCAAAAAGAAATAACAGCCCTAATTTGAAGAATCCTGACAAGGACGCAAATTCTATACTTGCTTTTGGCCTCGTCTAGCTATGGGAACTTGCTACATAAACCTGCCAACTGTCATCAGTTGACTCCTGTAACGCATTTTTTGAAAAATTCTTAATTTCTCGGTACAGTGCAGTCTCAGGGCAGTGACCTGAGGAAGCCTGAGACATGTCAGACGAAACGTCGGCCTCTCAGCCAACGACGCGGCGTCTCCCGGATAGCCAAGAATTTATGGAATCTAGCCGTGGAATCTTACGTGTGCAGCATGCGGACTAGGCAGAATCAGTTAAAATTTTCTTCACGAAGATGCTTGTGTAGTAGATCGTTAAACATCTTAATTAGTACAACTTTTTATCCGACCATCTAGACAATGTTGGCAAGTTTGAATTTTATTGAAAATTATATTGAACAACTGCAAACATGAAATGTGATAAGTTTTGAAAAACGCTATTTTATAACAAAATTACTAGTCACGGTTCCTGAACAGGCGACGGACGTGGTCGTTGGAGGGGGAGTAAAGTCTCAGCCAGCAGGGGAAGCGGAGGTTTTGCGTACGAGTAGACATAACATGAAAGTTGTAATCCGGTGAAGTCAAGTACGACAATGTAAATATCAGAAGCAAAAAGTAATAAATATGACTTGGTGATAAATCAATCGTGGAAGGGATATCAAACGGTGGAGAACAGCATAAAACGGTGGCAAGTGACCGGCGAGTGATCGCGACTGATTGTAACTGAAACATTGATTCTGCATGGTGTGATGTGAGTTCATCAATCTGCGTGGCATATGTTATGAATGTTGATGGATTCCAGTTAAAACATTTGGGGGGCCAACGTGGAGTTTTTGTTCATGCATTGCGAGCGAGCACCGACGGCTTGGCGTGTGGGACGCTTCCCGCCGAACAACAGCCGAACGCCCCCGAACAACATAGGAGGAGCAAACACCATGCGCATGTAACCGGTATTCATACGTATATGTGCAATATTATTCTATCATTGATGGGGGAGATGGTAATTACTTTATAGTTCGTTTATATAAACTAAGTAATAATGTATGTGAGAAGCGCAGACGAAAATTCACGATATAGATCAGAATGAGTGCAAGTTAAAAAAAACTAGGGGATCATTTTAAATTTAGATTATGTTTGTAACTGGAGTTATGAAAAAGAAATGTTTTTTAACAATGTTTAATGTAGAATTGTAATAATTTGATTAAGTGAGTGAATTAGAAGTGCGATCGCAAAATATGAATATAATACAAGTAATGAAAATTGTAAATGAAAGTCATTAATGGTTTAAAGATCATGATATTGGAATAAATGAATGAAGGTGGTCACTAATATGATTATGTCAGCAATTATTGAAATTAAATACGATTTTTGTCGTGTTTTAAAATTTTTTTTATTGTGGAGTCTACATATGATTGTTACCCTCAAGAAGATTCCTTATCCTCATCAATAGATAAAACTAACGTGTGGATATCGACTTATTAGTGCCTGCCTGCGCGGGCATGTGTGCATGTATGTGTAGCGTAAATAGGTGTTGTGGGTGAGACGAAAAGCAAGACTGTAATGACATTTTGTTATAATTAAGGCAAATAAAAATGTACAGAGAAAGTGACGAACAAGTTATTCTTGAAGTATAATACAGTGACGTGTACTTTTGTGCATTTACAATAATGATTTATGTATACGAATTTGTGCATGATCGTGACGAAATTCCAAGAACGTAGCCCGACTATACAATGGCGTCATAACATCAAGTTGCAGTGAGTAGTGACCTTTGTTTCATTGAGAAACTGTTTGCTACGTTTTATCGCATTCCCTACGCGATCTTCCGGGATTCGCCACTGGAAGGTTTACTCAGGAAATCGTTGCGGGGAAAATGGGTGGAAGCAGCAAAGACGCACTACAAGTACTGCGTCAACGGTCTAGATGGTTCATTTTGTTAAACCACTACGCCATCTCTGTGAGATATAGGTACAAAATAGTCTGAAGATGATTTTCAAAGAAATGTATTCTTTTGAAATGCAACCTCATATCATAAACATAGGTAACGGCGTTCCTTTTTTAATATTAACGTCGTTTATCCTAATATGATACGAAAAGAAGTATTCACGGACAGGCGACAGTGGATAAGAATAACTATCGACGTGACTGACGTGTCATCGCTTGATGCTTCAGAATCTGCTAGAACACAGAAAGGCAATTCTTTCACAACCTGGCCCTGCAGAATAATGGAAGCCATTCCCGTACTTTGCCGGTCTGCAACATTTCAACACCGTACGACAGCGTCAGTCTCCGCGACCAGGCGGAGACAGCAAAGCAGACGGCCGACAACGACGGTGGCCAGAATGGGGGGTTGGGGAGGCCCCCGCCAGGGGAAGCTCCGTCGCGCCTAATGAGCGCTCTCAGCCAAGAACAAAAGACAGGCGAGCGGCGACAGCCGTGCAACGCGCGCCGCCTGCACTCTTAGCGCAGAATGCGAAGCGTCTGATTCCCAAGTTTGCGTCGAGGAGGAAAAGAGACGGCCCCCACAGCCGTGTGAAAAACAATGCCTCCCTTTTTTCTCCTTTTTCGTGTTCTTTTATGAAACAATATTAGATGGCCTTGTGTGTAATTCCCACCCATATGTTTTCTCCGCCTGAAGCTGTAGAAACAAGAAGTATTAAGATCAAGAGTGATATTTTTCAAGGAGAGGCACTATCCCCTCTGGTGTTTTGCATTAGATTGATCCCATTATCTAAACAGTTGTCGCTAGCTGACTTTGGTTAGAAGCTCCACGGCGATCAAATACCTGTATCACAGTTGTTTTACATGGATGATCTTTAAGTGTTTAATAAGAATAGAGCGATTCTCTTCCAAATGCTGTCTGTCATCATTGACTTTAACAATGACATTTGCATGAAGTTTGTTCTTGACAGGTGTGCAAAAATCAATTTAAAGAGAGGTAAAGTGACAACGTCAGAGAGCATTGAATTTGATATGCACACTTTAATTAAAGATCTTGAGCCAGGTAAAACTTACAAATATCAGGTCATTGAAAAATGTGAGATCATATCGAACGACACAATGAAAGAGAACATTCGTAGGGAGTATTACAGAACAGTGAGTCTTGTCCTGCAGTCCGCCGTGAACTCCAGGAATACAGTATCTGCAATTCGTAGTTTGGCGGCGCCTGTAGACGAGTACAGTTTCGGACTCGTGGACTTAACTGAGCAAGAAATTCGAATCATGGATTGAAAAAACAAGAAAACTGGTAACCATGCATCATGTCGCCCATCCTCATTGTACATTGACTTTATGTCCCCTAAGGAAGGAGCAAGAGGCCTCAGAAAAATTGAAGCCTTCTAGCACAATGCAATAGTCGGGATGAGAGAGTACGTACTCAGTCATCAAGATGACCCTCTGAGACAGGTTATGAAATCTGACCGAAGAATGGGAAACAGAGGCATTGTTAGTGTAGCAGGATGCATTACAAAGAAAACTATGCAACACACCCAGAATAACACAGTCACTGAACTTCTGATGTTATTAAATATGAAATGAGAGACACAAAAAATGTTATAGAAATCGTCGAGAGACAAACCACACCATGGACAATATCTAAAAAGAATGGACAAGGAGTGGATCAATAATGAATTATTTATGTGGCTTAAAAGGGGAAGAATGAAGCCAGAATCGGAAGCAGTTCTCATAGCTGCTCAGGATCTCGCGTTGAGAACTCAACATTATGATAAAGCGAATCTCAAAATTTCCCAAGATGATAAATGCCGCATCTGCCAGGAACATGTAGAAACCATTGATCATATCGTCTTAGCTTGTCCAATTCTAGCAAAGACCGAGTACTTGAAAATACACGACAGGGTGCGTAGGTACACAACAGGGTCCCACTGGCAGATCCCACTGGCAGATCTGTACCGCCCTCGAAGTTCCAAACTCATGCCCCAAGTGGTACAAACATTCACCAAAACCGGTGACATCTGTTGGGCTCTATACAATATTGTACGACCAATGAATTCAAACGGATCGCACGATAGCAGCCAACAAACCGAATATTGTTATCCAAGATTTGGAGAAAAAATCGTGATTACTTGTAGATGTTGCTGTACGTTGCTCAAAACATCGTAACCAAGAAGGCAGAGTAACATCTAAAATACAAGTGTTTGGAAATCGAGAGCAGCCGAAAGTGGGTCATAAAAGTACCGATAGTCATCGGAGATCAGGGATTTGTTATCCCATTCAAAAGACTGGTATATACAAGAAATTGCTTTATTTTGAACAGTCCACATTGGGCGCAAAGTATTGTAGAGGCATCGACAATCACTAGATCTGCTCCTTAGGTAGCTTGTTTGCAATCTGGACTACATTTTATATTCAGTCGATTCATAACATCTTACTCGTGATGTAGAGGAATATAATAATAATTATAATAATAATATAATAACATCATCATATCGTTTCCTAATTGATATTCAAGGCTAACAACCTTGTCTTAACCTAGGAATGGAGCTAAAAGCCTTTTCCCCATCATTCCACGCGTTGATCTCTCCAGGATAGAATACAACCGGGCGTCGGAGAGAGAAATGTGTTCTGTAGTCAGTAGTGGCCCATACGCGAAAATAATAATAATAATAATAATAATATAAATGCTAATCCAACAATAACTAGTAGTTTTACAGAATGTCACATACTTCCTCGTGCTAGTTAGTTTTGTAATTTATTTGGTCCGGTCTAGCTTTTCTGTCTTTATTCTCCTGCCAGCTAGACATTATCACCGTCCAAAGTACATTTTTTAATTTCCTCAATTTTTCGGTTTACTAAAAGTATAACAGAATTATTATTTTAAGAAGAGTAAAACCTGGTCCTAAATGGCAATTTTCGTTGAAACATCTCAAACCGATTTTAATAAAAAGGCGTTTAGGCTCTATTGTAAATGCGAAATTAGAAGCTCTTTTTCACAGACAATGTTTGAGTTTTCGAAAAACCTCATTAGAAGCACTTTAACTTACAAATGCAATAGTGTTTACAAATGGCTGAAAATGGGCTTATTGGCGGATGTGAGATATTTAGAAAAAATGCATTTGTGTAATATTTCAAAAAAAAAAAAATACACGGAAATGAACTTAACGTCATGTTAAACAGTTCAATTAGCACCATCCCTTTGAAACGTTTACTGACAAAAACTGAACCCGTTGTGGAGAAAATGGAGTTTGAGCGTTTCTGAAAACGCAAATTTCGAGCTGATTTTTACAGATTTTTTAAACAGAGTTTACAGAGTTTTTAAACATATGAAAAAATAAAAGAAGGGAGCAAATGGATGTTTACTTCATCTCATAGAGTTCATTTAGCACCATTCCTACCAAAAGTTTAAAGATATGGAACCGTTTTTGACAAAATCTTGTTTGTATAATTGCACATATTAAGAATAAAATTCATTTGAATGAAATCTATCTTCAATTTTGTAGTTGTAGGAAGACGAACGAAAAAATTTTAAGTTATGTAACGTTAGAAAATTCAAAGTTAACCACCTTTATGGGTGGTTTTTAATCTATTTTTACAAGAAATTTAAAGAAATAATTTCAAGCCGTTTTTGAGAAAATTTTGAAAATGCCCGTGGTGCTTCATATAAAGTACCTCGAAATTTTAAAGAATGTTATCAAAAATCTCAAAACTTCGACTCAAGCCAAATTGACCCATGTTTCTTTCTAGGTTGAAAAAATCCTACGTACGGTTTTAGCGCTAGTGGTGTTCACCGATGGACGGACGGATGTTTTGAAACCACTTTTGCGATATAAGAGGACCCCAAAACGCATGTTTCTGTTGAAATCTCGAAACCGATTTTCCGCATCATTACATAGATTTCCGTATATACTTATGAATACTCAAAATAAAAATTCGATTTACAAGATAATTCTTTTCCATTTGTATATTGCGCGAATCAAAATACACTTGTTTGGGTTAATTAAAAACATACTGCTCTGCTTCAATCAAGCTAGTGGTACTAAAACAGCACATAATTCTCGCCCCTTAGTAACGGTTATATTATACTGCATTTCTGTTTATATCACATCTCAGACAAAGAACGCTGACGAGAAAGCGCGCATACAGCAATGTGCGCTGGAAACAATGGGCACATATTTTCTTATCAGTTCTTTCTTAAAGTACCAATTTTTCTATAAATGGTACTGTTTTCTATTTACATTGTGGTGGCTTTATGAAAGGTCATCTTTATGAAACGCTATTACTTGATTCGAATACATACAATTAATTTGTCGCCAAGTCTCGATATTTAAAGGTATAAAAAGTTCATTCTTAAATATGCTATTTTTTTTAATGAAGACTTACAACCAAACAAAACACTTTTCATAATTCATTAAGAAATTAAAGATATTCGTTTTGATGCCGCAGAGAGCAGTAAAGTAGAAAGCCCGCTAAAACGTTTCATTTTTTCTGTCAGCTTGATTTGCTGCTAAGTTCGTACTAAAGTTAAAAAATAAAACACTAAATGAACAAAAATTATTATAAACATTTTGTTTATTTCTAGCACATCATACAGGCAAACTAAACTAATTTCATTAGTAAATGGAACATCCGGAAATAAATGCCATCCAATATATCACATTAGGAGTGCATTTATTATCTTTTACAATGTTTTATTTTCTCATTAATAAGATCGCTGGTGAGGTGGATACTTCATAATGATAAAGTAAATAAATTGCGTTGTCCAGTATCAAATGTATATTTTAACTTAAAATATTTTCGACAGCGTAGCTATCTATCATCATCAGAGCTATCTGAAAATAGGTACTGGCACTGAATAAAATAAGAATCTCTTCATATACATAACCACCTGCAAAACCAGAACATGACTTACTTTAACCAGCAAATCCCTGCACTCTCATCACCTCTGCATTCCTAACTGCACCAACCTTCGCCCGCCCGCTCGCCCCCATTCTCTCGCATCCACCAGCCACGCAGCCATCTAAAGTTAGCAACACCCAAAATCCAATTTCAATCAAACTATATCCAAAATTTTAGGCTAGTTTGAGGCTAATTAAATGCTCTATTCCCGAAATTTAGGCTATTTTCGGTTTCCCAAAATCATGAGCCCTGCTAATTTTAGACTTAAGTTGGGCTGTAGAAAATCATGGCTGTACAAAGTGAAACAATTAACATTGGTTCTGATAGGCAAATACACACTAAAATCAAAAAAACCTTAGAAAAATTTTGAAACACTACTCAAAATTTATGGCTAATTTGAGACTCAAGAACAAAACTCACGCATTTTTATTCCAAAATCAAGGGTGTACTAAAATATTGTATTAACATTTATTCTTATAGGCGAATACAAACCAAAATAAAACAGGCAGAAAAATTCTCAAACCCTACCCAAAATTCAAGGAAAACTTTATGTTCTAGGAAACAAAATTGTTGTCGCATTTTTTTTCCAGGAATACAACTAGAATCAATTAACACACGTTCTAATAAGCAAATAAACAAAAGTGCTAAAATTAGGAAAAATATGAAACACTGCAAAAATTTTAAGGCACATTTGAGGCTCTAGGAAACAATATTACTGCATGTTTGCTCCAAAATCAGAGCTGTATAAAAACAATCAAATTAAACACGTTCTTAAAGGCTAGTGAACAGATAATTTAAAAAAACTCAAAGAAGTATGAATCCCTGGGAAAAATTTAAGACTAATTTGAGACTCTTAAGATTTTTGTTTTCTAACCACATTTCAAAAAGCAGTGCTGTACATCAAGAAACAGTTTCATAAATTTCAAGTTGTAAGATATTCCAATAGTTGTCTTTTCCTTTTTCCTTATTATAAAGTTTCATTCTGCAGCACATGTGCTAGTATTTCGGAAGGTAATACTCGTCTTGTGAGGATGAATTGCGAAATGAATCAAACTAAGTAATTTACTTACAAAGAATAATGAAGATGTTGAAAGCAGTAACCCCTAATCACTTATTAACTTAAATTATTTATTAAATCACTTATCAAAATAAATTGGAGGGGAAAATAATCAAGAGTAGCCTCTCAGTCCGCTTGAGTTGTAAAATACCTAAAAGCAATTCAGAATTAAGAAACAAATTTACCTCTAGTGGTGTCATAAAATATTGTTAAAGTCATTAAAATGTCTTTGCAATTAGTGGTTTGTAGACATGAGTCTAACTGACCAAGGAGGAATTTTATAAAGCGTTCAATTCAAATCCAGATTTGAAATATCTCAAAAATATAAGAAACTTTATAAATGGTTAAAAATCTGAAAATGCAAAATTCGACCTCACATTTGCTCAGATTTCATCATTTTTTAAGCATGCTCCAATTACGTCATTGGAAGCAATATTACGTAGCTATTACGAGAGCAAGCCTATAAGAAGCAATGTTAATTGATTCACTTTATATGCCCTAATATTTGGAATAAAATAATTTGTTCCTGCACCCTCAAATTAACCTTAAATTTGGGGTAGGATTTCAGAATTTTTCTAAGGTTTTTTTGATTTTGGTGTGTATTTGCTCATAATAACCAATGTTGATTGTTTCTCTTTGTACAAACTGATTTTTGGAACAAAAATGCCAGAATCTTTTTTCTAGATCCTGAAATTAAACTTAATTTTTGGCAGGAATTCAGAATTCAACTAAGGTTTTTTGAATTTGGTGTGTATTCGCGCATAAGAACCAAATGTTAATTGTTTCTCTTTGTTCAGCCTTGATTTTTGGAATTAGTTTTTCTTACAGCGTCAAATTAGCCCCTAATTTTAGGAAAGGTTTCAGAATTTTTAATTTTTTAGCTCGTCTCCGTGAGCCCAGACTCACTTCTGCTGCTGCTACATGATTGAAGCTGAGGAATAGGCGCGGGGCCGATGCGGAGGCGGGAACACAGGCAAAAGGAGCAAAGAGGCGGTGGAATGGCAAGCGCTCGCGCACGTGGACCCCGGGGGCGAAGGGGGGCGCACGCATTAAGGGCAGCAATTATCTGCTTTTCTCTTCGTCAGCGTCTGGATTGCGTTAGCAGTCTGTCAGGCGGAGTTTGTACTGCATTGGGGGCGGCGGACCCGACGGCGGGGGCTGTAGCGGGGGTGGCGGTGATAGTATATGCCAAGGAAGAGACAAAACGGCGGTGAAGATAGCGGATAAGGAAGCGGCAGTCGCTGATTTTTTGTTATTCAGAAATCGAACAATCTTCAGACCACTGTTATTAAGAGTGATTATAACCAAATTCAATTTTTTTTTTGATAAATGGATTTTATATAATGTTTTAATAATTCAATCGGATGATAAAGTTTTGTTAAATGTTCTAGTTATTTTTCACTGTACTTTGTCAATTAATTCTAAATTAATAATTAATATCTTCGATACCCTTCAAATAAAATTACCCCCACGTAAATATTAATGGTTAATAATGCAATTTTAATAAAACATCAATGTTTTAAAAAATCGATGGTTTGGGGGCAATGCTTTAATTTTGAATATGGATGTTTCTAAACACTTGAAACCTGGGATGTCGCATCTCTACTGATTTGCACTACCTGAACACATCTTTACATTCACCTCACCAGAAAATCATCACGATGCAAAGCTAAGGCAGAAAGCTCTTCATTACCTGATGGAAACTTCAGCATTGATAAAATTGATGCTCTTACTTTTCTGCAGCCTTTATTGTGCCCTTTATACTGAGCCGATTTCTTATGAGGTATTAATGAAGTTGTTGGATTCCGTCCATCAACTTCACTTTTTGTTATTTTATATTATTATTATTATTATTATTATTATTATTATTATTATTATTATTATTATTATTATTATTATAGGGTATTGATGAGAGGTGAAAGGGATAGTGCAACGTACTAGCGAGCAAACCTCGTGGCAGCTGTTTGTGGACGTGTGGTAAGGGATTAGTAACAGGAAATCGCCTCGCCACAGGAGGGATAGAAGGGGTTTTCCCAAAAGCAAGACAAAAACAGACGTGAGGCTTTGCGGACCTCCGGTCTTAAGGAACGGAGACCCAAACCTCATGACAAGCAGAAGTGCGCTGCGGAGGCGGCGTGACGTAGAAGGTCACGTGAGCCTTGAGTATACAAGGCTTTGCACAGCGCCAGTCGGTTGGTGCTGGAGACAGTGGGAGCAACTCGTACAGATGCACAAACTTGGCGCCACGACGGTGCAGCGGCGAACAGGGCTCGTGAAGAAAGTCACGTGTTGACGAGCCTGTGGAGGACTTTGTGTCCTTGGGTGGCTGCGGTCGGGACCGAAGGTGTGTGTGCTCTGAGGTGAGGAGTGGTCGAGTGCCACGACTCACGCCGGTTCTCACTCGAGTAAGATCGCTCCTGCGATTGAGGGAAACCATCAGTTGGTACTCCGGCACGGACTTTGGTTCCCAGTGTAACATCCGGTCACGGAAGCTTGGCTTTGTGCTCGCTTCAAATGTAGGAGTGGCGAGTGCCGCAATTGAAACTGATCATCAATCGGGTTGGAATCGCTCCCTCAATCAGGTAATCGTGTGGCGTCATATCAGTCGCCTTGTACAAACGTGACAAAATATCAGCCGCGTGCATTTCATGCTCTGGCCCCCACCCCACATCAGTCTGCGTAAATGGCATGACTATCCTCCACCTGTAAAACTATCGTACCACATTACCAGCCTATATCGTAACTGCGTGCACCCACGGAGTGCTGGCTACTTGTGATCCCGTAGAAACACTTGCAGCAAACTGTGAACCCCGTAGACAGGCTAGCTGTGGAACATCGGTGCGTTAGACAGCAAGATGACCCAGTTCCTTCAGCCGCCCAGAAGTAAATATAAACGGACCCCGGACCTAAAACTTCCTTCTTCTGATTTTGGCGCGTCGGTAGGAAGTTGTGTGGGTTGTGCGCGCGGCGCTGCAATTTCAATGCACCAGGCTGCTGAGGGCATAGAACTTGAAGCCGGACGTGCTACGTCGAGACGAAGGTGCGGCATACTCGCTTGTATGCTCACGTAGGCTACTGGTGCATCACACCGAATAAGATACTCTAATTATCAACCAGGGCACGATTGGTTGGTAACCAGGAACATTCCTTCTAGTAACGGGTCAATATTTTTATTGTAATTATTGTACATTAGTATTCAGATGTAGAGCATTTATTCAAATAAATACTCAATATTTACAAACCGTTCACGTCTGTGATTTATTGCCCCGGCAAACACGCCACAATAGCAATGTACACTCACTATTAGAGTGTAAGTTACATTCCTGTAAATAATTTGTGATTTTCCTTGTAAAAAAAATTTGTTATATGAAAAGTCGTGTCTGTGTTCGCTGTGAATATATATGACGTCACACTAGGTGATAGTAGATATGGGATTGAAAGTGGCGGTGGAAGATTTTCGTGGGATTTTGGATCTATCCCAGCCTTGTGACCGAGGGAAATCCACGAAAACCCAGTTGATCGAGCCAGAACTCCCGATTCCAATGTTAACCTAGACATACCGCTAAACAACCCGAACATAACAGCGCAACGACTCCTCATATATAACGGTTCACCCAACCTCGACCGAAGACAGGGAGTGCGCTACGCACCGAGCACTTCGCTCGTAAACTTCGGTATTATGATTCTTATTATTATTATTATTATTATTATTATTATTATTATTATTATTATTATTATCGTTATCATTATCATTATTATTATTTATGATGTACCGGTTTCCAAGAAATACCTAATAATCCGTTACATAATTAATATTTTGGAATAGGAAGATATGAAATGAGAAACCTTGCTCTCAATTTTAGCGGTTAACATTCAACGGAAACATCGATACCCTACTAGCGCGTTACAGTTCAGTTATATCTCTTAGAGTGTAGAGAGTATCTATATTTAATGATGGCACTCAAAAATGAATAACAATTACAGGGAATGTGGATGATAATGTATGGTTATTATTCATTACGCCAGCAATTTTAGATCTACTAGAAGAATTGTTAGTAACCAAAAAATAGTTCTAACTCTGAAAAGAATGATGATTAAAGGATTATGCTATTGGTTAACTTTGCTGACGGTTTGAGACGTAACTATGATTGAAATGTTGTGTTTTCGTTAATAAATAAATATTCATTATTTTAATTTTAAATTAACGCCATTGTTAAGTATTTTTAAACATTAGAATGCATATAAAATTTTCCTGGTACACAGCACATAAAATGTATTCAGATTCCAAAAGCATTCATATCTGGATAAATGTAGATATTTATTTACTAGAAAGTCCAGCGTTCTTCAAAGAAATAGCATGAACATTCGCAGATATTTTTTAACATAACTTTCTCATTATGTATTAAAATATATGCTAATAATTTTACGCATTCAACAGAATAATTTACCACGAAACCCAAAATTCTTACAGGTGTATTTATTCCAAAGTAAAGGACAGAGCAACCTCTACTTTACACACACGATACACACTTAAAAAATAATATTTTCTTCAATAATCAAATCAAGTTCTTTGGAATACTGAAAAGACTGGTTACCTACTTACCTATAAATTTGATAACTTTCTATAAGCACAAAAAATTGGTACTTTTGAAATTATTTTCGTTTTCTGACCGTCTGCTCAAAAGCGGTATGCGACGTTTTATGATTCAATATCAGTGATTTTCCGGTATTCCCATTCCCTAGAAATCATTTTCTTGTTCTAAGTCCGCACGGCCCCTGGGAGAATGCTAGAGGCGCCGCACGTGTTGCAGCGATCGGACAGCCCTGGCGCGCTGCTGCGCCGGTGGCAAATGTCGCGGGAGTGGACACGGAGGCGGCGCGGCAGCACCGGCGACCGAGAGTGGAACGGTGTGAGGCAAGGGCGGCTAATGGGACAGGAAGGGAGAGGGGTGTAGCTTGGCGCAGACAAAAACGAATCGCACCGCGTAATTCGCGAACACACAGTAGCTGGCCCCAATTGCGCCCGGCCCTCGCTCGTGACAAGCGCACGTCCGTCTCGAGGCCCCCGTGCGGAATAGCGGCCTCTGCAGGGGGCGCGCGGCACCCCGCGGGGCTGCGCTTCCACTACTCGCTGAGAAGTCGTAAGATACGAGTAAAATTATTATTTCCTTTTTTTGTTATTTAAGGTCGCATCAACAGGTCGTTAGCGATCACTATTGAGTGTAACGGCACGGTAACTATGAGGATGACACGATATGATGGTAGGGTTGTGAAAGGACGAACACAATACAACCATGCTCGAGGGACTCGAACCCTTCGGTCCGAGATCGCTATGGCAGTACTGCCTTAGCGATCTCGACCATCGGGACTGGCATTATTTCCTTTTGTTGTAGTAATTTCTTCTACATTTTGTTTCCTGTGGGGAGTACTAAGACAATGAAACGAAATGTTCTAGGTAACAAAATAATTATGACTCAGGGTTAGAGTACTGGCAGTTCTCAATGTATAGAAGAGGACGGCATAAAATGAAGTATCTTCTTATCGTCTATTTATTCTTATGATGTGTTAGCATAGTGAAGATGTTTCATGAGATGCTTCGAGCGAATTTATAATACATTTTTTAGAGGTTTTGAAATCAAATTTCGATTGAAATAATTTACGTTTTTTTTTAAATAATTCCCCTTGTAATACCTCATAACTACTCAAAGATACACGACGAATGTGCACAAAAATTCTAACTCGATATGCCGAAAAATATTACATGATTCTTCCATTCTTTCCAAATAATGGAAAATCGTCAGGCAAAATATAATACATTTTTCTTAAATTTTCATTCGTCCATTAATTAACTCTAACATATTTAAGAAACGTAAATTGGGAATTTGCCGGCCTGGATGGCCGAGGTGTGCCAAAGCGCGCACCGACTCAGCCCTTCGGTCAGAGGGTTCGCGGGGCGAGGACCGCCTTGAACCCGGTTGCTTGTCCCTTGTACCTATGTGATCTCGCGGAGAGACTCGCGTTCTGCTAACCACAGATCAGAGGCGCCCGAAAGGGTGTCGGTGTCTGGAGCATTATCGACCAAGCGTCGCATAGGAGCGTAAAGGGGAACCGGTTGTCGGCTGGATAAAAGCCGTAGGGAAGAGAAGAGAGAAACAAGAAGTGCTCTAATAAATTCAACAAATATTATCAAATAAGATGTGACTCAGAAATAATTTGGAACTTCTCATGCTGATCTTGAAAAAAAGTGAAAATTAATCAAATTAACCAAAACTACTCGAGTTTCGCTTCCAGCGATGAAATATACCACATCCATAAACCACATTCAAAGGAATTCGTCAATTCCAAACAACTATTATGGGCTTCCTTCCATTTCATTAAAAAATAGGAAACTTTATGGTCTTTTTAACAACTTTTTCTTTCCACAATAAAAAAACTAAAATACTAATCAAATATACATAAAAGCTAATTAATTGTATTTATATTGGCAAATACAATGAGGCGCACAAAATATTTAAACCAGTCTCGTTATAAAAAGTAGTCTATCAAAACAAAGCTAATTTTTTTCTGATCTTCAATATATCAACGAGCATACTACGTAGAGTGGCTGTCCCTATATTTTCAGCGCTCTTGGAGACTCGCCGAACTAGTGCCGCCATATTTTTTTGTAGTCAAAACGTACGAGTGGCGGTATAACCGTCCGTAACCAGCGCCAAACTTAATGCTAGAATACATTGCTTCCAGAGGGCGCTGTTTTGACTGCAAAAAACATGGCTTCAATTTGCTTCAAAGATGGAGGTGCTTCAACCCCTCTATGTAGTATATTTCAGGTCGTTGGTTGCTATACAACCTAACGTGCACAGAGTTTTTCTTCCAGAAGCTCAATGTTGTAGAAAACACAAGCACGAGTATACGACATTGCTCAAAAATAACTTTGGGCTGCTCTCCTTTCATTCCAAAGAACGGAAAATTCTCGTGGAATCAATGTTAGACTTTTTTACGACCTTTCTATTACTCAGTAGATCAACCTAAAAATGCTGAAAAGAAAGAAAGAAAAGTTTGTCGGTGAAACGATGAAACATATTTAATTGCGTATTCATAGCACTTCCCATATTTCAAACACTGAGCTCGTAAGCCAGTGCCAGCCTAAGCTACAGGACCCTCTATTGTATACAGCATGTTAGTGAGTATATGGGCCCTCCATGAATTATTGAATACGTATTACAAATGATAATTTTGGTCATCCAATGTTTCAAAAACAAATCTACACCGTCCCCATACCTAATTGTTTTGTGGAAATTCCATATTTCTCTCACAGATAAGGCAGCCCATAACACGTTGAAATATTATTTTTGTATCCGACTATGAAGTCCACAGTTGTGCATAAGTAGTAACATAGTGAATTATTAAAAAACGAAGCGGTCCCTAGGGAAAGGACTGCAAGTACTAAAAATGTAAAAAATGCATCTACCGTTGCCATGGTGAACAAAATTGAAAATAAATTTACCTTCCAGAAAATATTGTAAATATTGTTAAATACCTGTAGCATTAGTTCTTAAATACATAAAATTATGTTGCTTCAGTTATTTTGCAATGTATTCTGAAGCTCACCGTTGACTTCCTCAATTCTCCTAGTTTCGCTTTCGTACGCGACTGTGACGAAATATTAGAAAACACCGTATTAAATAAGTATTAATATGACATATTTGGTAAATCTTATAGTAGCTTAGAGTAGAAACATTGTATATCCTTCATAGTTATTTTTGAGTTACTTTTATTTTTGGAGACTTTTGTTCATATCTTTCTAATATGCAGATTATTTATCTTTTTATACTTGGGGAACTGTGGAAATCTTCAACAAGATGAAGAGATTTTTTCCTTGCCTATTAGGATGGTTGGGTTGGGGTAGGATCGTCTGTCCGTGATGAGTAATGCTTCTGTTTTATGGGCTGCCACTTCCTTTGGACGTCAGGCGTCTCATAACTCTTCTCAGGTTGTCGTTCACGATGACCTTTAGTAGTGCCGATGTTTCCGCCGTTGCCACTATTATTGCATCGTCTGCAAAACACACAATTGAGACATTTTGCGGGATTTTTAGGCTCAGTAGACTGTCGTACACAATATTGCATAAGACAGAAACACGTTTCGAACCTTGTGGGACACCACAGATCATATCGATTTCAATAGGTTCTCTTTCGCATTCGTAAATTGTTTTTCGGTCGCTTAGGTAGCTCCTTATCATACTGGTGAGGTATTTTGGGGTATACTTCTCTATCAGAGCCTTGATAATCCCCTGCCATTTGGCCGTGTTAAAAGCGTTCCTGATATAGAGCGTTATGAGGGCACATAATTCTGTTTTTGCTCCCTCTAGCTTCTCTGGCCTTTTCTACGCTGTTGTGATGGCGTTGACTCTCGATCTTTGTTTTCGAAAGCCATATTGCGTTTCCAACAGACCGTGTGTTTCCTCTAGCCATGTCTGTAGTCTTTGCAGTATCAGGCCCTCGAATACCTTTTCCATCGTGTCTAGTAGGCAGATTGGTCTGTAGATGTGGGCTTATGTTGTGGTTTGCTGCCTTTTAAGAAGAGAGCAAGTTTCTGCTTTTTTCATACCCTCGGAAAAACGTTTTCCCTCAAGCATCTATTATAAGTTTTCAGGAGAAGTTCGGAGTGGTCCTTCGCCACTATCTTCAGAATTTCGTTGTAGATCCAGTCGAGTCCTGGGGCCATTTTGTTCTTGAGGGTACTGCATACTTTCTGTAGATCTTCTGGGCTAAACATTTGGTCTTCTGTAATTTACAGGATTGGCATTGTTCTATCGAAGGTTTTTGATGCGATGGGAACAAATTATTTATGATTACGATTACCCATGTACAATCATCCAGTCCGGGAGTTTTCCACCTGCAATTTAGTTATGTTGTGACAATTTGGTACGGTTTGCCCTATGGGTCGTTGCCTATTTCCTTTAATAGCTCCGGTTAATAGCAATGATTTTACTAGTATTTATAGCGTGCTTAAGGACCTTTCTGTATTGTCGAAGAGACTCTCTTAGTGTCTGTGATCCTTTGGGGTGCGTGTATTGACGTCTCGGATTTTGGCATTTTACAGACCTCCTTGCTTGTATTATTGTTGTTCTCACATTTCCCAGTAGTTTATTTCCTGTGACTTCTGTCCAATTCAATTCGTTGAGTGTCGCTTGTTCCTCCAGAAACTCTTCTAGAGCTTTCTGGTCTAATTTGTTCCCGTTCCGTGAGGGTTTCAGCTTCTTTCCCATATTTTAATTGCCTGCGATTTATTTTGTATGCCAAATTCTATATATTTATGACCAGTGTGAGTGAAGTCTTCCAGAATAGTCCATTTCTGTATTGTTTCCGCGGTTTTCCTTGAGGACAGAGTCAGATCTATGACTGATCTCGAGTTGTATTTCTCGTAGGTTGCTACTCCTCCGATGTTTAGCACCAAGAGGTTTCCCCTCGCTACCACGTAACAAGAGACCATCTTCTGTCGCTTCTTGATGTCTCCGGCTATTAAGACTTCAGCTCTAGCAGTACTCATGTTATCTTGTAGGTTATGCAGTTCTAATTTAAAATGTATCAAGGAGATCATTTAGTGAGAAGTAGCAGCTATAAATTCGAACACCATCTACTTCGATCCATACGAATCCCTTGTTCTTTTCTTCGACCCTTCGAATTTTCAGATGGGGTTGGTGACGAGGAAAGCTGATTTACCGGATACGTCCTGGTACCATGTTCCTGAAACTGGCTTTCTGTATTGTTCTGATATGAAGGCTATATCTATTCTTTTCTCTTGTACCGTTTGAACACCTATAGCATATGATCACATCCTTCCGTACATTTATACTGCAGTAGACGATATCTATTGCTATTTTCTGTTTCTGGAGAAGATCTACGGCCATGTTTTGCGTCAATTTGACTATTGCCGACTGTAGGCCGGCGTACCTTTCCTTAATTACTGGCCATCTCCAGATCTTGTGTCCCTGTTTCTTTTCAGATGGCTTTCCTTACGTCATTTTCTGTGGAAAACTTCATTGTGTCCCTGGTAACGATGGTCGACTGCTTGGTTAGAACCACTACATCCGCTTTACCTTCCAGTGTTTTTCTTTGAAGATGTTGTGGAAATCTTCTGTTTATCATTCCTCTTGTAGGACGAAAAGGCCTTTTATCGTTTTCCTGACCATTTTAAAGTCGGCCTCACCCTCTTTGGGTTTCATCTTTGCGCTGATTTCTTTAAAGATATGAACGAACGACGTGCCCTCTGTCACTGCCAATTTGATGGCATCGTTTTTATTTTCTTTTTTCTTCTTTTGTGATTTATTTCTGACTTCTAGCCAATCTTCTTCTTGCTCGCTTTCGAGAGAAAGAGGTTCATCTTCTTCTCTTATTCCGTGCGCTCTGGGTTCATCTACGGCCCTTGTGCGGGTTTTTGAAGGTTCCCTTCTCTTGCCATCCTCTCGAGACGGCTTTCTTTTCCTTTGACTATGCTTACTTTTCTTTTTCGGCGCGGTTTCTTGTTGTTTCTTATCTACGTGTGTCTCCTTGCTGCACACTTGGTCTTGAACTGATCCAGTTTCGATGATCGTTGTGCTCTTCTCCGTCAATACCTCAAATATTATCATGGCCTCATTTAGTGCCGCTTTCACGGGCTTGTGGATATTGCGCGGCGGCAACGGCGGAATGCATGAACCAAGTCTTTTTCCGATTTCAGAGATTGTTTCCCCATATATTTTAGAAGATCAGTCTGTTGACTGAGTGTTCTTATGACTGGGCATTCCTCCCCTGCATTTTCATCAACTTGGACGCTCAGCGGGCTCGCCAAAGGGCTCAAGGTCCCTTGCACCGCTTCTCGTCCATTTACTTTGCGCAGGATCGCGGTCACCGTAGAGCTACCAGCCATTTCCGTCATGGTTGGTAGGTTATCCACTCTCTGAAGACTTACTATCATGGTATTCCATTATCCTACAGACCGTGGACCCCACGAGTGGGATATGGCTCACATAAAAATGCGACGATGAAAGCTGTCAATAACGTGCTAAAGGCGGATGTAGAACAATTGACAGCGCTTGAGGAAGTGGTACGTTATGTGTCTTGTACAGTCCTTGGTCTTGGTAAACATGTAAGGGATAAATAAAATCATCGAGACACAGTACATTCCGGTAAGCCCACCAAATCCGCATAGTTGAGGCGTATTGAATGCAAGATTGAAAGCTTCCGGCGGGACATAGGCCCTCTGACAGCCTTCTTTAGAGCTCCTGAGAATGCAACTAGAAAGGTCTCCAATACAATAACTCGATTAGACGAAAGATGAGAATTCGAAGAACCCAGACGAATTTCGGGAGGCTCCGAGACAGACTTGAGTGTCTAAAACAGCGCGTCGCAGCAATTGGGTGCCATATAAAAAGATATCATAAAGCAATGAAACGAAGATAACAGAATGCTTTGTATTCTCACAACCAGACGAAATTTTTCAGGTAACTCATCGATCAAAGAAAGTTGCCTGAAACAGTTCTTAAAATCTCCGAGATAGAATATTGATATAATGTGTGGAACATCCCCAAGAACCATGATGATGGAACTTACTGAATACCAGAAGAGGAAGGGAAGTGTTGTGATGTACCTCAGATGTGCTCACCTAATATTACACAGAGGGATATTCATTTCAGTCAGTAAGACGCTGAATTGTAATGTACTGACGGATTACATAAAGAATACAAAACTTTTGGTGAAAGTATTTCTCGTGTACTCATGCGGTTCTGGCCAAGTCTTTCAAGCTGCATTCAACGATCTAACTATCATTCCGGTTTCCTTTACTGAAGGAATTTCATTTATGATAAGCAAGTCTAGACATCCTAAGAGTTGGAGTAACTATCGACCTATCACATGTCTCCCCACAGTATATACGATTTTTACATCTCTGCTAGCCAGTATGTTGAAAACCCATCTAAAGGCTAATAATCTTCTGGCACCTGAGCAAAATGGTTTCAGAAAGGGTGTTCAAGGTTTCAAAGAATTATTAATAGTGGGTTGATAGTGTTGTAGTCAGACATGTCAAGCCATGTATCACCAAAGAAGATAGGCTGAGTGAGTAGACCCTGCAGCGTTTGAACGGCAGGTATCCTTCAGAGCTCAAAGGAAACGCCGTGAATATGGGATCGTCAATCTTCTGGCTAACAAAATCTGGCTTCTTTGCTGACACAGAAGGGTTCGTCATTTCTATTCAGGACATAAGTAACCTCCACTTGCAATTACCAAAGGTATGTGATTGGGGATATGAGAACCGCTGCCGCCTTTGCAATCAACACAGCGAAACCCTCCTACACTTAATGGGCGGGTGCTCTCCTTTGACACAAACAGAATACCTGAGTCGGCACAACGACGATGCTGCGGTTGACCATCAGGCTCTGGCTGCAAAGTCGGGGATGTTACAAAAAGATGTCCTATACTTTATGTTCATGTACTTTATGTTTCAGTTGTGGAGTGTAAATGGTGGAAGCTCTAGTTGGATGTGGAATGTAGCAGTCACCATTGATCGCAGGGTCGACGCCAACAGACCTGAAATAGTATGGATTGATAAGGCCTCATGGAAAGGAATTATAGTCAACATAGCTATCCATTTAGACCGAAATATAGTTGTCTCTATTGCCGAGAAGAAGCGAAAATACCAGGTCTTTGCTATTGACCTGAGCGACATGTGGGAATTAGTATCTGTTGAAGTAGTCCCTGTGGTCATCTATGCAAATAGACTGACCTCTGAAGAAATGATTTCATCGTCTGGCCTTAAAAACTGGCACATTACATCAATGCAAAAGGCTGTTCTCCTGAGTACTGTAAGCATCGTGAGTAAGTTTTTATTGATATAACTTCACGTTGAGTCCTGACTGCCCGAGTTTTCAAGCGAAGTAGGCAACTTGTTTCTCCAAACGTCTCGGTGTCTGCTGTAGGGCACCTCACTAAGCGAGAGACTTGAAGGATAAATTAATAATAATAATAATAATAATAATAGTAATATGGCATCGGGTTATAGGGCATTAAAAGCCAAAAAGTTTGAGGAATAAAGCCTCAAAGAAAAGTTTCTCACGCCGTAATCTACAGGATGAAATCTTCTTGAATATTCTATTTCATTTTTGCTCGTCCGACGCCTCCCGACATTATCCTGCCTGCTCAGAGACGAGCAGAATCTGCAACTAAATGTGTACGAAAGGGACAGAGAGGAGCAGAGACGGAGTCAGACAGAGACACGCCCAGAGACAGAGTTTGACAGACTGAAATAGAATCAGAGAGAGAGAGAGAGCGACTAAGAGGAAAAGGTAGAGGGAAAGAGAAAAAGGGAGATGAAGGGCAGAACAACGTCTGCCGGGTTCCGCTAATATGTCCATGGATCATGATTTTTTTTCCAGAAAGCAAACATTGTCACTCCATAAGTAACTGCATCTTTACAAACTTTCAAGCTTATTTTTCTCGAAACTAGCTCTTCTAAACTTATAATGTTTATGCAAAATGTCGCGGGAGAGCGCGGGGCGTTGAGGGCGCAAGCGCCTTCGCCTGCGAGCCCCGCCCCGGCCCGCCTACGCGCCCCTCTGCGCCACTGCGCCTCCGTCGCACCGCCATCCTCACCGCTTCGACACTTCACCCTGACTCTCCATCTGGGCACCCGGGGCTTACTCTTAAAATTCATTATCGTTTCAGTTTATACTTAGTAGTTTTTAATAGGTACCACTGAATACACTGTTTCTTTAGCATTTATTTGATTTTTTCCCCTTCAACAGCTTATATAGATGTTTCAGTCATTTCTTTATTCCATCGCATCCAAAAGCACCCTAAAAATCATTTGCTCTATCCAATATGTTTTTATTTCTTCCTCGTCAACAAACTTTTTGTACACTAACATTTAAAATATATTTTTCTGGCACATGTAATTAGCCTCTTCGTCTGTTGAACTCTCATATCTTAACGCTCAGTTTACAAAACGTAAATCTGTTCATACCAACTATCAAAAATGCTCTATATATTCGGAACACCGAACATTCAGAATTGCTACTGAATCAATAGTAAGTAGGAGTGATTAACTTATGAGCGCCAACTTAGTGAAGTCAACTATTAGTTCAGTTACTATTTAATACGTTTCTGCTGTCCTGCTTAGTAACCTGTATCAGTCACAATTCATCAGCCATTCTTTGCTTACCCCTCGTGGAAAGGTGATACTGTTGAATTTGTTCACTTCTTTACCTTTGACGCAAAATTATACTTAACTACTAATTTTCTAAGATGTTTACATAATTGAAGCTGGACATCCTTTTTTATGAAATATTATTTGAATTGTTAGAAAGCAATCACATTCATGAATCTTCAACAAGACAACAGTGATTGCGCGAAAGCAACCTCTATGAATACTACCTGAAACCGATCTCTTGAGACTTCTCATGCCTTCCATCTTTTTCACTGCATGTACAAATTTGCCCGAACCATTGATACAGTTCCGCGTGTCATAAAAAATAAGTTTTTAAAATGTCTTCCGTGATTGTACTGATCGCATTCAGAAATCCACCATTTTTAGTTCTCTTTGATATCCAACTTTATTTATTTATTTTCTACGGGAGGCCCGATGCGAACAAAAGAACAGTCTTTGATGGTATCGATTATATAATTCTTAGAATCATTTGTGGGAAAGTCGGGTAGGGTTTTATGTTTTGTACAGTAGAAAAACCTTGATGGTTGGCAATATTGACTTAAAACGCCCAGCAGTGGTGCAGATATTCCAATGACAATCTCTGTTCCATGAATCTAATCAAATATTATTGTGGAAATATAGATTTATAAAAATGTATTTAGTAAAAAAGTATTTTGTTAATGGCAAAGCATGTATAGAAATCACATGGTTGGTTACAATATTTGCTGTTTTTACAAAAATGGCGTTTAAGCGTTTTTGTAGATGCGAAATTTGAAGTTCTTTTCATAGAAAACTATGAGTTTTCAAAAAATTGGTTCTAAATTATTTAAATCATTTTCACTCACAGAGACAATAATGTATACAAATTGCTGGAAATTTCCATATTAAAAGTGAGAAAAAAATTTTAAAAATTGCATTTGTATAATTTTTGAAAAAACAGCAAACACAGAAAAATTAATTTTGTCATCTTAAGCAGTGTAATTAGCACTGCCCGTACGAAACGTTTAAAGGAAAAATTTGGAGCCATTCCAAAATCTCGTAAATAAGCAGCGCATACGCATTTATAATTCAGTACATAGCAAATCCATTTAAAACATCGATTTCTCCTGCGAATAGTATTCATTAACGTAAATCACGTTTTACTGGTATTTGTACTAACTAAAATAAACTGCTTCATTACATCTGAATTTTATTCAGAAATGAAAAAGACTTTTACGTACGTTAAGTGCTCGAAGGATTATTTCCAAACAAACTGCCATTCATGTCAGTTTGTATTCTGAGCATCGTATCTTACATATCCCTTTAAATCAATATCCCATCTCTCCCTCGGCATTCAAGCATTACAGATGGAAGTCAAATGAAACGGAACGCCGACAAGCCGTGTATCGGCCTAACCTTCGCATAGGCAGAGCCCCCGGGTGGATTGCCTTCCACGGCTGTGTGCGCGTGTCGCTGCCTGGGCTCGTTGTATCGAGCGCCTCGGTCGCAGTCGAGAGCGATCTATTGAGCCCCGAAGGCCCAGCTGGCCCGGCGCACTCTCGCCTCAGCAGCGACGCGCTGCTACCTAACACTCACCCTTGCGCACTTCTCTCCGGCACACCCTCCCCCGAGCCTCCGTCGTTTCTACGAAGACACTCATCGTCTCGTGACTTCACTCGGCCATGCAACCGTAGTGTTTGCTCTGCATTCTTGGTTTGCCGTTCTGCCTCGATCCTTGCTCTCTTTCTCCCCTTTTCAGTTATCCTAGCCACCGCCCTAGCCTCCATTCTAGCCTCCGCTCCACTTTAGACTCTATTATGTGATTCCTCTTCTCCCCAGCTCTGGATCTTGTCTCAAAACCCATCTTTGTTGTTCTCTTCCTATGTATTTTCACCTAATTCCTTTACTTCATCCTCCACCTGAGGCTACATTCGCTTCTGACAGAGCACAGGCGTTGTTTTACTTTCTTGCCTTACTTCTTAAAAACAAAAAAGTTATGTAATGCTGCAGGGAAAGGCAGAAAAACTCTTATAGCTGAGCTCAGTTAACGAAAAAGTTAATAAATCCATTTGCTTAATATAGAAAAAATGCTCTAACACGTCGGTGAGAATTCATGTTTTTGGGGTCCTTGATAACGAAAAATCGAGTGACGCCAAAACCTCTATCCGTCCATCTATTTGTCTGTCCGTCCGTCTGTCTGTGAACAACGGTTGCGGCTAAACCCTTACGCCGATTTTCTCCAAAATTGATATCCCACTATCTATCTGGTTGATGTCGCGGCTTTTACAATTTGAAACCGTAATTTTATTTTTTGGGGGATACTTTACATTATGCCCCAGGGAATTTTCAAAATGTTCAAACTAATGGCTCCATCGTGTTTTTTATTAATTTTTTGTTGGATAGCGGGAAGGACGCCTAAGAGAATGGTGCACGTGTCTTTTTCGTCAAAAACCCTGCTTTTTCGAAAATTACAAGCGTTCAAAATTTTTTCAGTGAGTTTCTACAACTACAATTATGAAGATAAACATTTTTCTTGTTGAATGTGTTCATCAAAAACAGGCCACGTTGAATTTTTTGAAAATATGAATATTATGTGGCAACAAACTGTTGCCCGCACCGAATTTCCTACACTTCGTGAACGTAATATGAGTTGTGATTCCAGGCGATTGGATGCTACGAAAGTTAGAATTTGAATATTATTTCATATTTCTTTGTTCGTTTCTAACATTTGAGCCTTAGTTATACGTTTATAAATTAGTTCTTGTAATTCTTGCTATCTCCCAAAAAAATCATACAGTCATGAACCACATTATTAGCAACTGCACTAACTGTTTATTTTAGTTTCCATGATATAAAATAAAACTTCACGTACTTGTTTATTGATGGTAAATTGTGTCCAGTTATTTGGTGTTTTATATTAATAAATAATATTATCGCCTATTAAAAATACACGCTCGTCGGCACTGCATATGACACTAACATATCCCTTTGGGTTAATAACGACCTGTAAACACGTGTCACACGATCGATTGAAATTCATTTACTATTATGCTCTGACCTGGCTCAACGGTGAGTGATAGGTCTGGACTTGACCGTCATGCGGGTTAGAATGCTCCGATCTCAACAAAATGTTGAAATGGCATGTTTTAAGGTCATTCGAACAAAATTGGAGGGTGAGCATTCAAAAATTTCAAAATCGGAAAATAAGGAACACTTTAGTGTTTTCTCCGTATTCACTGCAAGGGTTTTGGAATGTTTGAGACACAATTTCTAGCATTGTGACAATTTCGTAATGGTCCTATTTTCTTCCTATTTATGTGTAAACGATGTGATTCGCAACGAAAGAACAGTTCTCTTTGGGGATGATACGAATATTCTTTGCAATAAAGAAACCGTGAATGGAAAAGTATCAAATAATTCACATTGGTTCTGTAATAACAAATTCATAATAAAAAAGAAAACTGCTTCAATGCAATTTTCCATTTCAAATAAACAGTTCTATTCTCCATCGAAAATAAACGGTTTGTCATTCCCTGATGTTAAGATAAAAAAAGGGGGTTAATTAAGTCAAACCTTAAAAAGGAATGTCCATTTAAATGAATTGTACACAAAAGTAAGTTGCTTACGATAGGCGTTCAGAATTCTTTCAAATTCATACATACTGCTCGTTCAGTGACCCCCATCTCGATCAGGTTTTTCGTCCAGTTTCCCTGATCCTTTGAGACAATACTGTGATGACTTCTTGTTCTGCTTCTGAACATAAATGTAACCTCATTAACTGTTCATGACTTCTAGATTTCAGTGGGAAATATCGTAATTCAAATTATCGTTCTCCATGTCGCGGCTGGAATTAGAGAATCGTATATTCCTTCACTAAATTTCAAACTGAATCAGGAAGATTCGTCTTTCCCAAGCAACCTGTATTCAATCTAAATATTTATTTTCGCGCAAAAACTCAGTAGATACAAGACGTCATATATTTAGTATACTTAATTTGTAGCGAGTATTCAAAAACAGAACGCTTCACCCCTGGCTAATTCTGAGGTCCTGTTTTTAAAACAGTGAGGTGTCTTCTCATCAAAACATTCATTTTCGTTTCTTTTTTAATGCTTACTGCTCTAGCTCAGTCGTCAAAAACGTCATCTCCACTTCTTCCAACTTGGTCATCACGATCCTTCACCGCAATCGATTCCGCTTCTGGACCCCTGTGCCAACGCCACCCCCGCCCTCGTTCTCGCCGTCACACCTCTAAGAAATAACACTGGTTTAAGTGGCTCAGGTAATCAATTGACGTCACTTCTTTGGAAGTCCTAAGGTTTGCGTCGACTGACTGTGGCAGGATTTTACCATTAGCTAGACAGGTCGAATTCAGCCGCTGCTTCGAGGAGAATTCTACGGGCCAGCTGTACTGTTCATTAGTTTTCCGTGGTTTCTCTGATTAAAGCCGAAGCCGTTCCTTAACAGGCCAAGGACCGTGCGCGAGCTTTCCTTCCTCGTCCTATCCTCTCGCCTTTCATACACACTTATAGTGGCACGCACTACACTTCCACGTATGACGAGAGACCAGTCGAGAACACAGAGCTTTTCCAGGCTGGAGTGGTGTCCCGCTGGTGGGGGTGCGGGAAACCCCGCATGCCGACGTAGGGCGCCGTCTCGTCATTCACAAAGGAACGATCACCGCAAACCCCTGCGATAAAAACATGCACTACTGGTACAAGACTAGCGACATTAACAGTTAACAACCCCAAACCTCCGTTGCTACCACCATGTCTGCTCTCAAGCGGCCGGCGTCTGCGCGCTTGTCCTTGTCCCTCGCGACGCCAGCGCCTCCCGCGATCAACTCGCTCAACTTCACGGGTCTAATCTCATCTAATCTGCCTACCTGCAACGTCGCCTTGAGCTCTGCCGCGCCTCTCCCTCGGGCGGTCGCCAGCGAAATCTAGGCAAATTGGAGGAGCCCTGGTGATGGATGGGCGGCTATACGACAATTAGGAATAAACTATAGGCAATGTAATCTCGTTAGCGTTCATCAATTCAAGATGTTCCTATATTGACCATTGACATCTGAGGGTGTATAATCAAAATCAGAATTCTTTAATTTTCTTGATATTAATTAATGAAACATTTTTGAGCACTCAATATAGAGAAGACAATCCAAAAAGTCGCAAATTCATATTTACAAGACATTCAAACGTTTAGAATTTGATTACAGTTAACATTAAAATAATAAATATTCTTAAAATAATTCCTCCTGTTTACGAGAACAAGTTCGATTGCTTTCGGAAAGTGCGCGTGGATTTCAATGAAAATAACACATTGTTTAAAAATATTGTAATATGCTATTTTCAGTTTGATTTTTTATAAATTTATTACAGATGTTATTTTGATAAAGTATAATAATTGAATATTAGTAAGTAAGGTACGTTTAATGTTTATATAGGGCGACTAAACCAGGGTACAATTTTTCAGAATTTTCAAGACATGTACTGTAAAAACAATATATCGTCATTTACTGGGATACGAGAGAGTAGTAATATAAATTTTGGAAATCCTTCCTTCTGATCAAACTCTCAGGACTTTGTTATTGTAGGAACGAATTTTCATAGACGTTAAAGTATTTATAAATTATCACAATAAAAAATAGTATATTTTGTAAATTCAAGTATACACATAGTTCACTGTTCTGTGAAAATTCATTCCCCCTCTCTAGCAGAATCCTAATAGTTTTTACGTACGATTAATTATTTAAGTACGCGAAACCTCGCAAGTGGTTGCATACGTATAGAACCGCAAAATGTAATAATAATCAATGTTATAACTGTCAAACATTATTATGAGATATCAAAAATAAGTTATTTCACAAATAGTATAATGCCGAGAAGACGAAATTTTCTACATCTATTTCGATCCGGCGAATCTGGTTAAGACATTTTCGTCCCCGTACGTTTCTCGAGGTTGCCTGTGGACCCAGTTACCAGTTTCACAATACCTGCTGACCGCGCTGCCCCCGCCACCGCCATTGTCGGGCAAAGGAGGGGCGCTAAGATGGCTGAGGCCGGGACCAACGTGGCGGCGCCTAGGCCCACAGCGCGCTGCATGCGGGATACAGCAACTGCAGAGGCCGCCATCTCTGAACAGCGGGAAGGAATGATGAGAACGGAGATTCCTACTTTTAATCCCGATTGCCCCCTACCCTCTACGAGTGCTACAAACTTACATAGTAAAGAGAAAGTATGGTAATGCTGCAGCGGAAAGAAGACATGTTTACTTAGAAAAATCTTTCTTTTCACTCTCACTTCATTCTTTCATCCCAAGTCCAAATCGATTTTACATGCTTACGCTCTCTTCTACTTCCGAAAAATCGTGTAACAGCAAAACATCTGCATGTCTATCCAGCGGTCTGTCCGTCTGTGAACGACGCTAGCGGCTAAACCGCTCAGCCTGTAATCTCCCCAATTGATATGGCTGCTGTCGTGGTCCCTGGAATTTCAAGAACAATATTTTTATTTTGGCGGTAGGTCTATTTACATGAAATTTTTCAAATTTTCAAACAAATGGCTCCATAGTTTTTTTATTAAATATTCTTGGGTAGTGAGGGGGATGTTTAAGAGAATGGTGCAGATCTCATTTTCGTTGAAAACTCTAATTTTTCGGATATTGGAAAAGTTCAAATTTTTTTCAGTTTTCCTACAACTGAAATAATAAAGTTATAGATTTGTTCCTTAAATGAAATCTGTCCCTTAAAATATATATTTTGAAATAATGTCATGAACCATTTTGAAAATTTGAGTACTTTTCGAGTACTTTGGCATTAAAATACGGGCGAGAAAGTAGGTAATGATTTTGCATCACTATATTTTTAATTTATTTTCTTCCCGTTCAACTTACGCCTTTTGGGCGTTTTCAATTATACATAATCTTACACTGAATATTTCTTGGATAAATTGTATGAAATTTTATTTGAAGAAGTCAATTTACAATTATCGTCAAGAAATCCATTTTAAATGGAATTTTCGTTATTCACTTCCTGCCATAATGCACTATTGCACAAACCTCTACTCTCAAAACATCTCCTTCGTTGTGACACACATTGTTACATTCAATAATGAAATTCATCAGAGGCCGTATTTTTTTCATTGTTGAAAATACGTGGCACATGATCATGCATACATTAATTTAAACAAACACCTATCGTAATGTTTTAGTCAATATTAACAAAAAATGTGATCAACAACGACGTATATTCCGTTAATAACAGTGCCTCATCACTTTTCAAGGATTACAATTGCAACACTTGTTGTGAATGGTCTTGTAGTTCATTTTGTCGCATGGGCAGCCTTTCAGTTGTCCTGTTCAATTTCAATCCGCGAATCTCATTAATTGCCAAAAATCGCTTGGTGGCGCTTTCTCCATTCCCGACGCCCCAATCGATCACTCAAGGACATCAATGCTGCCACTCCACGCATTCAAGCACGAACTCATCCCAGCTCTTTTGTTTCTTTGCACATTGCCATGCAGCTGGAAGAGCTATCAAGTGATTAACTGGGATATGCCTGTACCAAGTATCTAAAAATCAGTTATTTCTGAAGAACTTGCTAATCATAGTATATTTTTAATGTATTAGAGAAGGCTAATAAGGTATTGGAAGTGTCTAAAGCAATAAAAATTACATTTTCATATTTTTTATTACCATCATGATTCAGAAGATTCCAAGTTACACAGCCTCGTGTATCGTGATCTAAAGGCGCACAAACAAAGACAATCATTTTAAAATATTCGTTTGTAATGAAACATATGCCTAATCTTCCAATATAGAAAATGTAGTTTTGAGTTTTTGAACGCCTCAAAGTACTTTATATCCCAGAGGCTTCCGATATCTGAAGACGAACCTGAGTGGATGTGAGCTTTGTACCTTCGCAAGGAAAATAAAGAACTCAATACCACCAAAAATTCCTGAAATTAATTAAGACCTTCGTACTCTTCGTATCTTCCATTGAAATAAAAGTATAAATACAGGCCTATTTGACTGAAAATCAGGCTCATTGAAAAACAAAATATTAATTATTCTTCAATTGATAAAATAATTCTTCAGCATATACAATTCGTCTCATCTATGATTCTTCCCTCGTATAGCGGGCTTCGTAAATATGAATAACACGTACTCAGTGAGGCTGACGTTCGCGCAAGCGGAGAGGCTGGTAAGCTACTGGTATCCGATATGGCGCACCACTCGCGAAATCTGTTGTCCGAGAGCGTATTACATTGTTGGGCGCCGTCTGGCGGTCAGAAGTGAGCCCACAGCACCGCGGACGTCCCTCTGCGCTTCGCCAGGAATAGCGCCTTTGACACGGCGGCGGCGCGGCGGGGCAAACACCAATGCGCTCCACTGGAGGCGACTGCCCCCGCCGCGCGCTGCTGCCTCGCTCGCCAACATTGCGTCATATTCCTATCACGGATACGAGCGCATTTATTGTAAATTCTAGCGTCGTTAGACCGATTAGCAGCAACCAACAGACGTTGATTAAGTTTGTAAATCGAGGAGAGAGAAGAGGATTGTAATCAATCGATCTTGAGTCAAAAAACCTAAACGAGATGTTTTTTAAGAAGCCATCTTAAACTGTGGTATGCCATATGCCATCCTTAGCTGCAATCCAAATGTTTCGATTGTTCTTAATGGGAGGCGGACTGCTAAGTCCTTAACGAATGGTGATCGTTAAGAAAGGCCTTTTGCTCCTCTGTTTGGTTCCGTTAATAAATACAGTCCAGAAATGTGAAGAATGGACTTTTATATCTTATTCCATTAAGTTATATAAATGTAATCAAATTATAAAACTAAATAATAATACAAAATATTTAAAAACATAATTTCCCTATGAACAGAAAATCTTCCGAATTATGACGCCTTATACTCGCCAAAGGAATCAGTGTACATGGATTGGATAGTGACACTCCAAACGACGTACTGGGACTTCCACCACTAACGCGCAATCACGCACGTTTTTTCGATGTGAAGAAATACACCGGCCTGGCTCTGCGAAGTTCGTATCCACTGTATGGCGGTGGGACCTATCACACCACAATGGTTTGCTACGTGGAAAGGGTATAGCTGCCCCCTACAGTCATTTATGGTCCAGATTTGTAATGGACCACAAATAAAATTAAACAATCGTATAAGTAAGAATCTCAGGAAAAAAGTTGGATGATGGATGAAAAAGGTAAGAATAAGAATAAGAATAAGAAGACAAAATTGAAAATTCAACACTCATAGTATAATTTGAAAACCAATAAGGTACACTTTCCAGTGAAAGAGCAAAAAAGGAGAAAACAGAAACACACAAAATATGCATTGACAAAAATACCTACATAATACATAAATACCTCCGTTGGTATCATCGTTGGAACCCGCGAATTTAGGGTACAAAAGACGAGATACAGACAACCGTTCTAATAAATGTTTGTTTGTTTCTTGAACGTGATTTTCGGCGAGGTAAAGTAGAAACAAATAACCACGCACAATATTTGGCAATTCCATATATACGGTTCTCTTAATTAATGCATTTTTGAAGAATGTGTATGTGTAGTAGGCAGGAAGTACACGCGGTCTCGTAACCACGAACTGTACATTTTGATAACTTTATCTAGAATCGATAAGAAGATGTGTCCAGAAACTCAACAACGATCAAATGCTTGGGATCTTCTCAGAACAGTTACCCGCGCAAGGTCCCCAGGAAATTCGGGGGGAGGGGGCACACCGAGTGCGCAAGCGGCGCAGAGCGACCCCCCCCCCCAGCGCATCACGCGTTTAATTAATGTTGTGAAGTCGGAGCCCAATTACGGACTTCCTGGCGCGACGCGACTTCCTCAATAGCGCGGCGCGGCGCGGCGCACCCGCCTCCAGTCGCTGCGACCGCATTCGCTAGAACTGCCTTTGACGCATACGCCGCCTCCCCGACCTCTATCGGCTACAGTATTACCGTTTCCAGAAGCTCTAACCACTAGACACCCTGCCCAGGTTCAGTGCCTGATCCTCAGGGTAGCTGGCAGTCTTCAGTGACAACAGCATAAACAATGTTCTCTCGACGGTATTTGTTACATCTGTTCAAATGAAACTGTTAGAAATGAAGCTGAAGTACATTATTTGTTACAAACATATAAAGCCTTTGAAAACATTTATACAAAAAATTAAACTAATTAGATATATCACTGTTTTATTAAAATAAACATTATTTTCTTTCCGATAATCAGTATAGTCTCATTTGTGACTGGAAGTGCTTGAAATGACTTTATGACTTTTTTCAGAAACTCAATAGTTTTCTGTGAAAAGAGGCTGAAATTACGCATTTACAATGGCGTTTAAAGTTGCGGTGAGGTTTTCCTGTTGTTTTATTATATTCTTAAAAATAACATTTCATTTCTATTATTATGGAACCAAAAAATTAACTGAAAATATCAAAAAAATATACTTTGATTGGCGATAGATGACAGCTGACAAGAATATGTGGAAGTCTGAATAGCTGGCCGAGACCAATGGAAATAGAAAACTAATACGGGAACGTCTGTGTCATTCTGTAGCACCACTACTTTTCTTTATGGTCTGTACAACACTAAAATGAAATAGTTTAAAATGAATAGGAGCTACGCTTGTCCACGACATGAAGTGTATTTGTTTTTATGGGAAAATAGTACATAAATTATGTACTAGTATGTATAAGTATACCAATTCGTTCGGAGGAAACAAAATAAATTCTACACATTTCTGTGGGAAGAGAACAAGAGCCGTAACATATGTGACATGTATGAAGATATTTTTGTCACAGACTGAAATGTTCCGTTCGTTCTGTTTTTAATCCCAGAGATGTGACATTGACTCGACTGAAGTTTAGAATTTTCAAAGGAATTCAGCATTAGAAGTGCGTTGCGATCCTAAAACGTGTGTCAAAAGAAGGATTTAATAAAAAAGATTAAAGATTCTTGTACAAGTAACAAGAGGTACTTCAAAATTTCGTTGTTTTTTTTTTTGTAAATTTTGAAATACTTCTGAAATGTTAGTTGCACAATAATTCTAGAAAATAATTTATTAACTAATTTCTCAATGACTCTCCAAAAATACACATTATCACTTTTATTTTACTAATGTATTTGGATTAACTATACAAAAGAAGATATTCCACCGAAATGGAAAAATAATTGTAATTAATACAAAGCTATCATTTAATTTACAATGTTGGGTTTGTCAAATCGTATATCTCAGCTGTCTTGAGTTATATTTACTGCTTTACGAGTGTTATTCAGAATCTGTATCAATTAATCTATAATTCAGCACCCTAATACTGAGATTGTTATTTCTTTCTCAAAAAAGACCTCCATATTTTCGTATACTACGATCCTCATGGACATTCATTTGTTTTCATGCCTTTCTGTATTGTATATGGCTTTGGCTAATTAAGTCTGTTCCTAAAGGTATTTGTTTTTAGTTTTCTTAAGATAGCTGTTTACTATTGAATTGATAAGGTGCATATCGTCAGGTAATATTTTGAAGAAAGAAAATGTTGGTGTTAAAAGAAGAACATAAAGAGAAAATTAGAATTGAAAAACGCAACAGGGAGATCAACGAAAGATGTCGTAGAATCCATAATCCACGTTGGACATTAATGGGAATAGATAAGAAAGCTTTAGACAAGCAAGTTCAAGAACGGAAGGAAAAAGAGGAAATGGAGCGCACGTCGAAAGAAATGTACGAGAAATACTGGCTTCAAAACCTTCAAAAGGCTCTTGATTTGGAGCGAAATGAAGAGAAAGCAAAACGTTTTATTGAAAAGGATCTGGAGGAATTCCGTCGCGTACAACAAGCTCCACACATGCGACTCAGTTACGATCTGAACGACCCCAACTGGTTGAAAAAACAGACGCTTGTCAACATGGATGACCATCATATAGTCGGACCTTCCGCGATCCTAAAATTTGACGGAGAGGACTGCAACAAGTATCAAAGGTCAAAAATACAAATTGAGCAAAACAGAGCCTGGCTCGATCAGCAAGTCATTGAGAAATGGAGAAAAGAAGAGGAAACAAGAGCTGCTGATGAATGTTATTTACAAGAGATGTGTAATATTCAAGAAATGCTATGTGACAAAATGAAGAAAGAACAAGAGGATAAAATAAGAATACATGAGGAGATTTCGGAAGTGAACAGGAAGCTGGCAGAAGAGAAGGCGGCGCGCGAGAGAGCCGAGAGGTGCGCGAAGCCTGACGGTGACGGGTACACCATGTACACTCATCTCGGTCCCGCGCTCTCGGACGAGCCTCCTCGCGCGGGGACGAAGGTGTCAGCCACCATGTACAAAGGCCTCACCGAGGAGCAGAAAGCGGAGTATCGAAAGAGTCTCGAACAGCAAATAGCGGATTTGAGGAAGCAGAAGGAACTGGAGTGCAGAAGCGAGAGCGAATGGGACAAGCACTTTGTGTCGGTGTACAGGGAGGCTTTGCTGTGCGCCAGGGCGGAAGAGAGGAAGAGGAAGGAACTGAGGAGGAAGATAATGGAGGAGAACAAGAAGTTGGCAGAGGAGCAGGCGATAAGAAGAGAGATAGACAAAAAGCGCGCCAGAGCCCCGATTGGCTGTGAATTCTTCAATCAGTTCGAAAAATGTCCGTGAAACGATTTAATTGCAAGTATTATTGTATGTCCCTCAAATAAACAACAAGACTTTTTTGGAATATATTTTTAACTTAAAATTATATAATAATTTAATGTTGTGCCAGATTCATATGTTTTGGCGTTAATTCAGTAGTTACAGTAGATTGGTAGCTATTAGAACTAGTAATCTTAAACTATCACTTTTATTTTTGAAAACTGTACAAAATTTACCAACAACACACACAATTAAACTTGAAAACATATCTCTAGAAAATCTAATGTTAAGCAAACGCTGAGCTCTACTTTTACTTGTTTGGCCCTTGAACTTACCCGACAACTGAACCTCGCGCCGCGAAAACGTTAATTCCATGGAGGAGGCACAGCAGTAAGGGCGACACCGTGCACAGGCCTTCGGACACCTCTTGGAAAGCCAAACATGGAGTAGGAAGTCGCAAGTGCCGGCGACGGCAGCGCTGGGGCGAGAGATGGAAGTGGGAAGGGGGCGCTTGGCAAACGCCCTGCTAATTCGAGTTATAGCAGTGTTCGCAAAGTCGCGAAGGCACGGATTTCAGGATCCCCGAGACCGCAAAGGTTGGTAGCTGGAAAGAGGGAGGGGTGGCATAGCGTCGAGGAGAGTGCAGAAGAAAGGGTATGATACAACAGAGAAGGGTTTCCACAACGGAGGTGTAGTGTTCTCGGTAGAATCTAAAATCAGAGCACGAGGATGTGAAATATAAAATTGTTCTTGAAACATGAATATCATGTGTAGAGGTGACAAAACTGAGTAAGTTAAGACGCCAAACTGAAGAAATACCCACCGAGTGTAAAACAAAACCAAATAGCCGCCAGGAAGTTTAGGGAAAGTAACAAAGAGAGTAACATAGGTCAAGAGTTATCAGGGAAAAAACGAGTCAGAGTA
Organism: Gryllus bimaculatus; assembly: GCA_017312745.1. Classification (NCBI taxonomy): domain Eukaryota; kingdom Metazoa; phylum Arthropoda; class Insecta; order Orthoptera; family Gryllidae; genus Gryllus; species Gryllus bimaculatus. The sequence continues at coordinate 934,079 of BOPP01000232.1, read as the reverse complement.
AGGAAATAATTGAAGTGCTAGTGAGAATCATAAGTTTTAGAAAGCAAAATTTGCATTTTATGATTGCGTTAAATAATAAATTTATATTTGGTAAAGAATCGCATTATACTTTTGAAAATATAAATTAATGTAACCTATTTTCATAACATATGGAGCTTTGGAAGAAAAGATTACAGAATTAATATATTTGTCTACATTTCCAGAATATACTTATTTAATATTTTAATTTACTATAAAGAACGTTGCCAATATCCTTTCATTGAAATTTAAAATAAATTATTATTCATTAAATCAAATCGTAACATTGCTACATAAAATTTGTTATAAACTATTAAATTTAAAAATCAATAATCAGTGAAGTGAAATATTACGCTGAGGCACTTTCAACGAAGGTTATTCATTTCCTCATGGGGTTTTAGATTGAAAATATAGTAAATAAAAAGAATGCACGAAGTGTCCATCGCGATAGTCTGACTAAGAGGAGTCTGAGAGTTTGTTGCAGACAGCGAAGTTCAAGCAGGTTGCAAGGGAAATGGTAAGAAGAGATGTACTTCGCACTCTAAGCTTTTCGGCGGCGCTGCCATCACCAAGTGAGAAAGGGTCAGAACCAAACAAACAAAAAAAGAAAGGAAAATGCGATGTAGAGAACCCATTGTATGTGCGATGTAGAGAATAAAGAATAGATGAAAAACTTTAAAAATTATTAGATTATGCTTTCAAATCAATTAAAGAAGATAACATACTTGCAATGAGGTTGATATCCTGCTCGTTGTAAATTCTTACCAACTATTTGGAAAAGGAAAGAAGGCATCGTATGTAAAGCTTCAGTTCCAACATGATTTAGGGAACCTTAATATTTACGTTTATTATATACCAACAATTTATTTCTTAATAACAGAAGTAACTCGACGTTGCCCGGACGTTCATTTTTCACAAACAACCGTTAGATGGGAAAAGTAATGAACTGTACTGTGTAATTGTACTGGAATCGTACTGTGTAAAATGAAACTAATTTTCTCGCCGCCCCATCTCGCTTCCCTCCCCTGCCAACCCCGCCATCTCCACACACTCCGCTCTACCTATTTCTCCCCGTCTGCCGCCCCGTCTAGCTCCATCTGTCCATCCGCGGACTCTACAACGGGGTCATAGTCTCTCCCTGTTCACCCTACGCGCCACAAATCAATTAATTTACTAGACATGGTTATATATATATATATATATATATATATATATATATATATATATTGTGACGTACCTGGGAAGCGGTACTTTCACGACAAATAAATTATGCAAGGGACAGGTACATTTTCGTGAATGGAACTCCAGGAATTTGGCGCAGCATAGAAAGATCATCGTTATAAATTCTTTTTCACATCTAAATATTTTAATGATCAGAGAACACATTTTAGTAATTATTCCCAAAGTACCAGAACGCTATTCTGTTGTGTTCCGCCAGAAATCAAGCCCTGCTAATCTATAATATAAAAATGGATCGCAAAATGTGTTGGTAAGCGCATAATCACAACGCTGGACCAATTTGGCAATTCTTTTTTTAAAAAATGTTCGTTTGAAGTTCAAGGATGGGTATTAACGTTCGAGAAAAATTCCAATAATTGCAACTAAAAAACCAGCCTTTTTCTTTTTCCCATACAACGTTTTCTAACTAAAACGTTAGAGCAATTTTGAGCTTTATAGCTGATTGTATAAGCACTCATTGTTGTTAGTAGTCATTACAAAGCAGCTTATTGTTTGTAGGTGATGTTCTCTAACGTCAAGAGGTCAATTTGCTAAGGTGCAACCTCTCCGGTTTTGTAGACCGGAGGACTCAGTTTTTGGAGCTTCATCTCCCGGGATTTTTGGGGAAAAAATTATCTTCGTTTTTTTTCAATTTCAAATTTTTCAAATAAAATAGATTTTTTAATTTAAAATTTAAAGGATTTTTCTATTTTTCATCCAGAAATCTGTTCCTTTCCTTTCTTCATTAAAAGATAAAGAGCAAGAACATGACAATTTGGTCTTGCGATATAGTGTTATGGCCATCCGCTGTCTCTTTCTTTCTACGCATGATCAGACAGAAGACAGCATCTAGCCGTTTAAGCGAGAAAAATTGCAATCGCGCAACAGTTTTTCAGAAATAATCACCTGGGAAATGCTATTGCGATTATCTTCACTTTTGGACCAAGGATGCGGAATTTTTCGTAATTTCGTATCACATTTCGGTATCATAAGGCTGAAAATTTAGAATATAACATAACATTTGAAATAAATTGTTAAAAACGAATTATTTATACAGGTAAGTTTTACAATACAAAATTTGTTTTACCAATCTCTATAACCTAAAAAATAATCCATAATTCGTTGTTGAGAAATAACAGAAGTTAAGACTATATTTTGAGCGAAACAAACATTTTAAGAATTTCCGGAAAAAAGTGGTTGTAACTTCATATATAAAAACCAATTAATAGAAAGGTAATGTTAAAACAGCTACTTAATAGATAATCTTAGTATAAAATCGTTTTAGGCAAATATTCTTTTTCATTTATATTTTTTTTTTTTATTTATATTTGAATTACATAAATAGATGGCCAGTAATTAATTTATAATTAACACTCTCACTCACATACATACTTTTTTTAGCAATTAAATATTTAATTACCCCCACTGTCGGCAGCGGTCAGCCGGGTTTTCTGGAATTGGCAAGGTGGCAAACCCTACAATTTGCACTTTATTACGGGGTTACAAAAGTTCAAATTCAATATTTTTCTATTGTCAAACACAGTGTGCGTGTGTGCGATTGAGCACAGAATACATGGTTTAAGATTTAATGTCGCGTTCCGAAACTAATTAAAATATAGGATTATGCCTCCTATTATACGAAGCAATTTAGTAGAAACAACCTAAATCTAACAAGACCAGGCTAATTACCGATCTAATCATTCTGCACAGAACGTGGACGACCGAAATTGGAACGGGTGAAAGAATTCGGATATTCCGAACGCGTGAAGCTCGGAGGGCTTTAATTCACTAATAATCGCGCCATGTTTGAATCGAGCTGCTTTCCATTTACAGATGTGTCAATTGACTAACAGTAACTACGAAATGTGTTGTTATTGTTCTATTGAACTCAGTTTTGCTCATATTGTAAGGCATTGAAAATTTTAAAAACGAAGCTAATGGATTGGTGTTGCGGGCAAATGGTAAGTGAAATTGATACCATTGGAACCACGCGACCAGAGCAATTGTCAACTTAATTTGTGTTCAGGAATAAGGAACAGATTCCCCATACCTTTTTTGAACCAAATATAAACAATATAACAAATGCTTTCAAAATGAACTTCATTTGGGCCAAAAAAATGTAGTTCGGGAAAATTTGATGCCAACTTTCAAAGGTTTAGGTATTATAGCTGTTTAACATAATACTTTTTACTCTTCTTTATTCTGGTCATCTAAGTTAAGATGTGTTACTAATATTCAGTTTCTTAAATCATTAAATCAATAATCACCACTTAGTCCCCCTATCATTAATTGGGCGCATGTAACATTGAATTGTTTGGGATGAATGCACGATGGCAACATAAAAATCTTTAAAGGCTTTAGGGACAAAACCTTGAAAGATCTACGGAGGCAATCATAACCAATTTGTTGGTTGCAATGATTTATTAGAGAATTTTCGTCAACATTGCAGTGGCTTCCACGAATTTCAACACAGCTGAATGAACTCAATGGCCAATGTCCCCCCTTAAGGTCGCCCCTACCCAATTTTGTGGAAACATGTCAGACGTACATTGTATTTAAGCAAGAAATATGCGGGTATGGGTTGCAAATGACCAATCTGGAAACATATTCTCTAAAAACTATGTACTATATTGGTAATGACAAATTTCCTCTAGACATTTGACTGGCCTGCATTAACTTTCGGTCAAAGTTTTTTCTAGTTAACTCGGATCAAAGAATGAACTTATTCAGAAGGTGTTTCCAGATGGTTTTTTCTAAATTACAGAAACCATGATTGGTTGAGCAAACGAGCTATATTGCTGCGAAAACATTGATGTAAATGAATTAAATTTAAAAATTGGAAAAACAAATTACCGGGCGAATCGGAGGATATATAAATTCAGTTGATTTGGTTACTAACAAGAGATGATGTAGTGAGCTATCCACCAGATATTTTTAAACTCGCTGATTTACAGGATTGCCTCTCAAATCTTCAATTAAAGGTTGGATCGGTAGTTATAATGTTGGCGAATATCAACCACCACGTCTTTGCAAACAGCACCGGTGTAGCGATTAAAATTACTAAACAACGTGATTAGAAGCAACTATACTGAAGGAAAAGTATAAAGGAGAAGAAGTTATCATACCGGCATCCAATGATTCGACTGATGTGCCGTTTTAATTTTAAACGGCTACATTTCCAGTTTCGGCCTTGCTTTTTGCGCTAATGATCTATAAACAAGTCCCAGGGGCAATCACTTAAGTGGTTTCTGGTATTAATCTGGAAAACCATGTTCTCATCATGGTCAATTGTATGTTGCTGTTCCCGTGTTTGGAAAACCATCAGATTTGTTGTCTATGCGCAGGTAATAACAAATACAACATTGTAATCACAAAGCACTACAATTGAAAATAAAACTAACTTTTGTTAATATTATGATTAACAATAAATCGATTACATAGTTTTTAAATGCTTATATATGATTTATTTAATTATATTTTTAATTCACAACGGGCCCAATCACAGGGGTGACGGTTCTTGTTCAGGGAGAGTTTTTGCGCAGACTATAAAAATAAGTAAGGGAACAAAAAACTGTCACATAACAACATCTTTTGGACGGACGAAGTCTGGTCGGGTCCGCCTATAATATATAGTATATATAATATATATATATATATATAAATATATATATATATATAATATTATTATATATATAATATATATTATATATATATATATATATATATATATATATATATATATATATATATATATATATATATCTTTGAGAATGAAATTATTTACAGAATGTTCTTAACATGTAACAGAATTAATGACATGACATGAACAATTATTTCTAACAAGGTAATACCGCTTTGTGACATGTCGAACCTCCCCTAATCCTTTTCATCGGAACCACACGTCGTATTTATCTCACGATCAAACTTTAGGGTGCAGATACACACTGCAAGTCAATTAAAAATCATCCTGAATTTACAAATTGACCCTATGTTTGCACCGATGTAAAAATGGCCAACCCTTCAAAGTAAGTGTTACCTAGGGCGCTAGCTTGTGATTCAACACCACTGCTCGCCGTAAGCGGCAGATTCTGCTTCCAAGGTCGTTTCCTGCGAGGGACAGACGGGGAGGCAGCTGCGCGTCCTAGCAGCTAAAATAATAAAACTAATAATATTAATATTAACTATACTTAGTCAAAAATACTAATACAAGTTTTTCCGAATTTTAGTCCAATCTGTAATTTCATTTTTAAGAAATACATTTCATTGTGATAAACCTAGCCGCAACCGATCATCTTCCATGCAACATGAGCTACCTACCCTGGAACTTTTTCCTCACGAATTTGAGCTCTTGTGTGCGTCTACTGCGAAACACGTCAGTTGTCTAATGGCACGCGAAAGGTCGGTGCCATCTGGAAAAGTGCGATGAAGTTGTAAGTCTTTAGGAATTTTCAAACGAGAAAATGAATTAATCGACACAAAAGAACACAAATTTAAGAACGGTAATTTTCGCGAACAAATAACCAAAATGAGGCCATGATATGCGCGTTTGATTCATAAAATAACTCTTAAATCTCTTCTTTACTTAGTTTAAATATAGTGATCATAGTAGCTATATGATATACGTTTTCAATATTTAATTATTATGCACATTCACGATATTCATAATGAAAAGAGTAACAAACTTTCATTGGCAAGGAAATAAAATATCTGAAATAAAATTAACTTTTACAATAACAAAAGCATTGAGTATACCGGCCTGCTCCCACCGAATGCCGTTTGACTTCGAGAAAACAACCCTCAACAACGCCAACCTCGGCGCCCGCGCGCTCGCCGCTCGGCTTGCAAGGACTGTCCAAGTTCTCTGTAGAACGAAAAATTGTACCGCCTCTGATTTTGCAATCTCTCCTAAATGTAATGTAGTCTGAACGAAACGTTTTCGAGTTTGCTACCGCGTTTGAAAGCCAAGATTCTGTTCCTATTACGACATCATGCTTCAATTAAGTTCCAAAATTCGGTTTCCTTATTCATGATACTAAGACAGTTCACCTTCAACAAACTAGCGAAGCCTCAACTCACCTGAAAGTCAGTGTTCGGGACCCGTGCGTCCATCCTAGGTTCCTGTGCCGCAGTCACTGCCATCTCCTCCCCCGCCGCGGTCGTCTCCCGCGTTGACTTGGTTTCTTCCCCCGCTGCAGTCACACGCATTGTCTCCGTCACCACCCCGCGGCAGTCAGATGCGTCGCCTCCGTCACCTGAATATGTTCTCTAGAAGGCGCATCCCTCGAAGCCGCCCGCCGTCATCTCCGCCGTCCCCATTACATCTTCCCCTGTTCGTCTCCTTACATGTAGATATGTGTCCAATACAAGCACCCCAACTTCCATGCACCTCTGTAATTCAAATGAAGCCCGTCCCGTCCTAAATCATCATGCCGAGCCAACGATTGGGGTCCACGAAAAGGCCATCGAAAACGTCACATGCCCGCAGTAAACCGAGATTAGGTCCCATTTTCTTCTAATGAGCAAATCCTTTCGGCACATAGTGTGTCGGCACACGTGTTTATAGTGTCAAACACGGTCTGTCGTTTCCGCGCGTTTGTGTCTACATGAACAAGTACCACTTGTATTTCGTCGTTTTGCTAGGCTTTAACTTTAACTATCACTTTAACTTTAGCGATATACGGAGCATCTTATTGAGTAGACTCATTGGCATTCGGTCGCACATTTCTCGCCTCTTCTTTGCGTGCAGCATCCCGCTCTTCCTTACGTTTAAAAACGTCTTCCAACTCCTTGATTTTTAGCGTCAGTTCTCCTATGAATATATGGGCCTGAGCCAGATCTGCTTCCAATCTGCGTACTCTCCGGTCACTCCTATCGCACTTGGAGCTTGTATCCGCAGCAGCCTACACAGAATGACCAGGGTTTTACTCCACTCCGCCTATCACAAGGAGGGCGGCCAAAACATCTGCACGAAGTAGCGTAACACCACCGCCTATCGAGCAAGAATATCGAAACCGCCCGGCCAGGGCGGATGCGCGCAGCCTACGCGCCAACGCGCGCCCAGTACAAAGCGAGGTCCACACCCATGGCCTTTCACTTCTCGGAGCTAACAAAAAGGCGTCCGCACGCGACGACTACCTGTGAGCCACTGATGATAATAATAATAATAATAATAATAATAATAATAATAATAATAATAATAATAATAATAATAATAAGGACGATCCGGGTAGCCGAGGTCGCTAAGGCAGTAGTGCAGTGGCGATCTCGCACGGAAGGAGGTTGAGTTCCCCCTCAGGCATGGGTGTGTTTGTGTATGTCTGTATGTGTGTGTGTCGTTTATTTATCCATCATTATCATCATTCCATCGTCCATACCCCTAGGACTAAAAAAACCTGGGAAATAAAAATTGAATTAAGCAGAATGCTGATCCACCCCCAAAAGGAGTGGCATACTCTTGCCACGGAATAAATGTGGCTGAGCCTCGGTGAGACCAGGTGTATGTTCTCGTGATCCTAGACGGCCAATTCGCTACCCCAAAGCAAACAACAAAAACAACAGCAGCAGGGCGGCCCCGCGCAGGCGGTTGCGACAGCCGTCGGCCGCGCCGCGGAGACTGCAGGTTCGAGTCCTTTTTAATTGTCCCTTCACCCCTCATTCTATCATCTCATAATTCACAACTTATCAACCTTGTCTCTCCAAAGGATACAGCCGAAAAGGCGATCCCATGTTAATACCTGTCCAGGATAGAATATACTGACTGGGCCTCGGAGAACGTTTGGTCAGGGTCAGAAATGGCTGATACAATAATAATACTTAGTTAAGCTGCGTAACATTATTATAGCAAGGTTTATTTCTAAATGAATTGCATTAAACACACCTAAACATTTACTGGCAAAATAAACTGGGAAATTGGTTGATTAAGATTACGGAACACCTGAAATTCTTGTAATCACCAGACTTTGGGGAAAATATGTTACTACTAAATAACTTACGTTTACAAAATATTTATACAAACAATTAGCGTTGTCTTATCAGACGATACTATGAAGTGTTTTGAATCCTAAGTGTAAGTCCTGGAAATCTGCTCCTCCGCCTTCATCATTTCAGCGTTTTGACTGCAAAGAAACTCAGATATCTCGAGACGAAGGATGGTGTTCCCAAAGGACCCAGTGAAGCGAGGCTGCCGTCGATCACGGGACGATCAGAAATCAACATTTCAGCACCCCTCCCTCCGCGGCGCCCCGACGCCCCGCGTGGCCACGTGAAGAACGGCGCGCCGCGGCGTCAAATATTCATCACCGATGCGGAGCTTCAGGTCAGGGCGAGACGGGGCAGAGGGGGCGGGGGCGGGCGGGGCGCGGCGGAGCGGGGCGGGAGGTGAAGAGCTCCCTCTCCCAGCGCCCCGGACGGAATACCAGATTTGCGTGGGCGGACGCAGACTTTTTCTTAAAGATGAAAAATGTCGAACAGAGCTCTGACTGTAGAACGAGAATCCTGAAAGTCCTGTGCAATTGAGTAATGTTTTGTATTTTATTTTACCTAACTACTCAAATATGTTATTCTAGAATACAAATAATTTTATTTTCGTACATATTTTACCTGAAAGCGTTTATCCTCGCTTCTTCTTTTGTTTTTATTGATTTACACTCAATTAAATCCATCCATTTATAACTACAATGACATAGATGTTCCGAGAAAATAATTCAAAAGGTTCATTGCATAGTATATTTTAGTAACTTCAAGAATGTAGTATTTTCGTAACGAACAAACCTCATGTCAAATATATTTTGAACTACTATGTATCAGACAGTAACATAAATTCTGATCAATAAGTAGGCGTGAGTGTATTTATACAGGGGCTGAAGTAATTTTTTTTCTGCTTTAGATGTAACTTTTTTTACCTTTTTTAAATAAATCAATACATAAACTATTAAAAATGGCTAAAAAAGAACATATTAAATTTTCCGCGTCTCGGAAAAATAAAATAATTGGGTAAAATTACGTATTTTTGCCGTTATTTTGTAATGGGTATTCCTTCGGTTTATTCTTGCTATCAGATGTAGGCATCTCGTATTTACATCGCTAAAAGCATTCTTTATTTACATTGTATATTGCGCATTTTTGAGAACAGATAAACGGGAAAAGAAGAGAAAGAGAGAGTAAATTTCCGTACACATACAAGTATAATTTCTATTGAGAGAGAGGTTCGTTCCTGGGATTTCATTCGCGGGCCGCCATTAGAGGCAAAGAAAGAAGGAACTCCATGGCGCCGTCAGGGTTCGTTGCTCCCTCATGAGCAGGAAGAGCGCAAATATTACATGGCACATTTCATTTTTATTTATTTATCGTTAAAACCTAATCACATCCTGTATTGTACGCCGAAGTAAAATTGCAACGCTTCTGTACTCCGTGGTGCATTCGGCTGACCGGCTGTCATCGACAATTTGTTCGTAATGCAGTCGCTGTTGTGCACATCGTCCTTCACAATATCATGTTAATAAAAAAAATATTAACACTACACACAGACTTCACGCAGATAAGTACAATAACTGACACATTTAAATTGAAGTAACAAACTCATGGTATACTATTGATTTACAAATATTAATTTTATATAATGGAAATGTGAGTTCTATTGGAGATTGACAAAATAATTATCTGTGGTTCACTGGCATATTCTTCTCAAATTAAAATTTTATTATTTCTATCACCTGAATTTTCTTAGAAATTATTTAAGCTATGCATTTATGTGAATTATGTTTGACGTTATGTAAATGATATCTGAAGGTGCTAATCACTTGATCTTATAAATTTCTGGTATTATTATAGGTGTATCACCAGTCATTCATAAAATATTCATTGAGCATATACATAGAAACCAAAATATTCGTTTGTACAAACGCAAAACATTGAAAAGTTATTAAAAAACACAAATTCATAAGTTTGGGTTTTTGCGGATGGTCAAAATTTACCAAAAATATTGCAGGTCAGCAATATCAGCAGTATAGCAAGTGGCACAATACTTGGAATTTAAAACTTTCGAGAGAGATGGCAAAACTCTTTGAGATACATCATGCGCATTTGAGATTTAAGACATATAATTCGTAAGGGAATCAGTACTATTTAAAGCAAAAAAATGAATTGATTAATTTATAGCAATTATAATGAATAGCGCCAATTTAATACGTTGTGATTATTAGTTTGTGTGTAGCCGTTCATTTGATAATGATCAAATTCCTTGTGTAACCTGTTACTGCATCTACTTGGATTGAAGAGTGTTATGAATGCATTTTATTTGCTTTATTTGTAAAACTGTCAGGAATGCGTCATTCATTATTTAACTTATTTTGCAGTTATTCCTGGTTTTATTACATAAAATTTGCATCCCATTCATTAAATAAAAAATACCTGGTTATCTAAAACACGAACTGAGAGTGACCATTTGGCCGTTTGAATTCCATTTTCATTACCCTCCCCCCCCCCCAAAAAAAACTATTGGTGGGTCTCTAGCGCTGCAGAAAGGGAGTAGCCGGCCGCCAGGGGTTTAGCTGGTGAAGAGCCTCGCTCTGGGCACAGCGGAATGAGCGCGCCAGACAAGGCCGATTTGCGCCCCAGTACTGTAGCTCAATTATTGTGTTTTGTAGGCTTACTGGTAGATATTAGACTAGCTAACAGTAGTTGGGTATATTAGTGTGTATAGCATAGTATACGTCAATTCAAATGTAGAATGTTCTCGATTTTAGACGTACTCATAGAAGTCTGTCCTGAAAGTACTGTAATATTTAAATATACACCACATTGCGTTCGCTGTTGAGTAGAATATTATTTTTAACGGCACTCTTTCCCAATTAGCGACGCGCAAATGCGCTCCTCGTTAAGCGGCGCGCGCGCGACGCGGCGTTGCCATTTTGCGCTGGGTCGCACGACCGCCATTGAGAAACAGTGCCGTGCGACGCTGTGGACGCAGGGATTCAGGAGGTAAGTACCGCCACCAGCCGCTATTAGAGGCTCTAATGCGTGTGGTGGCGTAATTGGATATTGTCCGGCGGTCGCGCCTTCACTGCAACGCCCCCTCTTCCGATACGACCCGATGCCGCTCCACCACTGCATTTGGCGATGGGCGCTGGATTGTGAAGTCGCTAAAGTTATTTGAAAGCTTTCAATAGTGATGATATTGGTGGAGTCCGTTCATGTCTGCATTCGTTTTGCCTTTAATAGCAAAGATTATTAAATTTGGTTTTCACTATTACATATTAAAACATTTCAATCATTACATGTATTTGTTTAATATAACACTTCCTCATTTTAAGTTGCTATATATTTGTGATGGAATCTCTACAAGAGACCTGCCTATTCTGTTTTTGACATTTTCCCTTTAATATTTGCATTTATTTCGATAATTCCCCGTCCATGATCAAGACATATGCGGTATTTCTATGTATAAATGATGATGATCACAATGTATTGAAGAAACAAGGCAAAAGAAAATCATATAACCCTGAGGAAACTTGCCGCTATTGCTTTTTTTCTTTACAATACATTCCATTGAAAACGGTTTTCCAGAGAAATGAATCGTGCATTTGGATAAACTTGTATGTGGATGAATACGTATTGGTCTTATGAGAATAGAGTATATTTTAGCAGATTTAATCAGCTGTGTCAAAAACGCGTTGTGACACATAACAAAATATCTCCCATTGTACATTGAGAAAAAATGTGTTCCCACATTTTCAATGGAATAGCTAGATTCCCGCATGTTTCTGGAAATTAATTGATCAAATCTGACGGGTAAGTAGGAGACGTGCAAGAACGTGTCCGTTGAAAAACACTAACCCTACGTTTTTATCATTTATATTACATTCATCATTTATTGCGCCAAATTTACGTATCCTGGCACTAGAGCTTTCGTCAGGCTATGGCCATGCCATGGCGTTCCAGCCTGACGGACAAAGGCTTGGGAGACCTGTGGTAAGCAGGCTTTCTCTGCCTGTGAAAGGTTTTCGTATTGTCTACCTGCTATATGAACTGGGATATGGCAGTGAAAAGCAACAATTTAATTTTTGCTCCATCTGGAAACGGAACTTGGAACCGCGGTAGGGAAATCTAGCTCACAAGCCATGGACCACCTGGGTGACTAAAACAAACATATATTCAATATTTTATTTATTTTTACTTATATATTTATATTTTTGTGTGGTGTCAGAGAATTTGTTGATTCCACAAATGAAAGTGTTTTTAAAAATTTAGTTAATTTTTACGAATCAAATGGGCTATTTTCTCGCGGTATCTCTCTTCGAAATAAACCTACGCAAATCGGTATACAGTATTCAAGTAAACTCGTATGCGAATGTGTGAGATTCCGTCACTGGCGGTGCAACCACTTCCCATGCACCAATAATCTCGTATGAGGTGTCATTCGACACGCCTCAGTCACCAGAAATTATAATTTGTTTTCGGATCCGGCCAGAAGACTTAAATAAATTACTAAAACGGTGTTTTTTCGTGTTTTGACGCAGCAATCTTTGTGATAATGCCAGGAATTAAACAAACGCCTCCTCAATCGACCCATATATGTGGTATTGAATAAACACCAGTACCCAAAAATTTTTTTTAGCAAAATACGTAATAATTTTCTTTCACAATGTTGGCAACACTAATGTTGGCATCTTTAAGTGAACAATTGAATTACGAAGCAAATCGTGCTGCAAATGTATTTGAATTCAGATTCTAATTAACGTACTATAAAAATAAATTTTGCAAAAACCTACAACGGTATTCCCACAGAACTTATTAAACTTGAAAATTTTCAAGTAAATGAACGTTGTGTTCGACTTCTCACTTTTACGTTCTTACGTACGTGTAAAAGTACCGATTTCAAATGAATGTGACCCACAACTTTTGTTTATTAAACTTGACTAACACCTTGTTCACATAAAAATACAAAACAGATGTTACATTAATGTTACATTTGCAGCCAACGCTAGATTCGCACACAAAACATTTTTTTATTCTCTATTATTTCTATTCTTTATTCTTTCTCTTCTTTCTATCTATAATTTATTATTTCTATTTTCTATTCTTAATTCTCTATTCTCTTCACACTATACGTAAATGATATGACCTCGACGATTAGACGCGGAAGAACAGTTCTCTTGCCCATTGATACGAATATTCTTTGCAATAAAGAAACCGTAAATACTACTATATCAGATACTTCAAAATGGTTCCGAAATAACAAATTAATAAAAAATGAAAAAAACTGTTTCAATGCAGTTTATCGTTTCAAATAAACAGCTCTGTACTCCATTGAAAATGAACGGGTCCACTGACTGATGTTAAGGTAACAAAATTTTTAGGTGTTTCATTTCATTCAAACCTTAAATGGGTCCATTTAAATTAATTGAACACTACATTAAGGTCTTTATGCTACACTTTTAGAATCCTTTCAAAATTCAGTCAGTCTTTATACTGCTTGTTGTGTATATTTCGCGAACGTTTAGTCCCGTCGGGGATATGGCATAATATTCTGGGGAAATACATCTTATAGCTCCCAGACTTTTAAATTACCAAAAAAAAATATTATGAATATGATCAAATTACACCACCGTGAATCTTGTAGGCATCTCTTTATAAATCTACGTATTTTACCATTACCTTGCCTCTTGATATATGAATCAGTGGTTTTTGTGTTCAATGAATTATTTAAGGGCGGGAATATATTTTCAGCAAACGCTGATGTCTGTAACTACAACACTCGACGTTGTAATCATATTCATCAGGTGACAGTATCAACAGCTCACTACAAAAAATTCACATAAAATACATGTACATTATTTTACAACACCGTTATCAGCTACTACGATTCATTGGTGAGTCCAATGCCTGATAATGAAAGAACATGTTTGAACAGAGCTGGGCATGAAAGAAATTTTCAAGACATTTTTAAAACAGTTTACAGTGTCGGCGACGCCACATTTTACTAGCATGTTGGATACGCGAAGCGACATGCATGCAAAGCCCCAAATACTATTTCGCGAAACGACGGCAAATAAATGAATTTTTGTCTCTGTCACTGGCAGGATTCGCAGGAAGCGGGTGAAATAACATGATTGGAACAAACACAAAAACAGGGCAGACCACTGAGCGGAAAGAATAGTTAAATTAAAGCGATTCAATTGAACCGACGCAACGCGATGCAACATAAAAACGAACGGTCAGCCAGCATTCCCCGCGAGCAGACTCCCCGGCGAGCAAATGAATGTCATGAAAATATTTAGCATTTGAGCCATCCCGATTACATCGCGATACGTTTGCAGTGTTATTGGACGTCTGCTCGTAGCTGTTATTCCATGTTAGCGAGCTTTCGAATTACGAGTTTAATGTTTTCGATCTGAATGGTTGCAAATGTGTTAATTTTCCAGTCAACTAAAAGCCTTGAAATATATTTTTTCACCACAATTAAATTATCACTCATTTTCATATTTCATATCTTAATTTGTTTACATACACGTGTGTGGATCATTGGAGGGTTGCGGAACTACTTCGAACGGGTTTGGGTCTTCCCAAGGGGTCGGGGTGAGCCAGCACCCTCTCCCCTGCTGGATTAGCGCTATACACAGGTATAGAATTCGTGGAACGCGTGTACTGAGGAATAGCCGGTGTTAAACTTCGTTGTCACATTCATGGAGATATCCGAGGTGGAAAAATTTCAAGTAGCAATGAGCAGAAAGGAATCGAAATTAAATATGTTGCTTGCGATTACACGTGGGGCACTAACTCCTTAGACTTAGTCTAATTAGTCTAAGTTTCTTATAACTAATTAATATTCTAGAGGGATATTAGATATAATAATAATTATTACTATAGTAATAATAATGCCTTTATTAATGGCGAGGCAATAGAGCCTGCTCTTCCGCCTAACCACTGAATTTACATACATACAGAGAAGTAACATTTTAAGAGGGGAGAACAAGCTGTACATTTACGTCTGAGAGTACAAAACTAGGCATACTCCTTAAGCGATTGAGTGAATCCAGAAAACCTCAATCAGGATGGCAGCTTAGAGCCGAACATTAATAGAACTGAATATGTTATACATAGTAGAAAGAGAAGTTTAGTGTAAGAAAAGAGAAAAGACATACAGGGGAAGGGGTCATAAAGTAAAAAAGATAAAATTTGTGAGGGAGAGGGAAGAGAGAAGAAGCGAAGAAAAGGATGAAGAAAAAGTAGGCGAGAAAAGTGAAATTATTCCAGGAACGTTACAGAAAGCTACGTGTGGTTTACATTAGAACTTTACATACATATAAAATCATTTTAACACCAGAGAAGCACAATATAAATAATTAATATTCTAGAGGGATAATAAATATAATAATAATTATTATTATAGTAATAATAATGCCTTTATTAATGGCGAGGCTCAGACCATAGAGCTGGTAACAACAGTAACTTAAAACACAATACTGGCTGAATTAAGGAACAATTTAAAGAGTACTTGGATCTTAACATCAATTTTGTTTATGCCAAAACAATGTAATAAAGATTATGTTGACCGTTCAAAGATAGCTACAATTTTTTAAAATCTGGAACGTTGCTAACAAAGTATTGTAAAATTTTTCTAAACAATTTCATTAGGATACTCAGAAAAATAATAATATTAATATTTAGATCGTGTGAGAGGGAATGGAAAATGAGGATAGAACAATGAGATATGGGATAGAATTTTGAAAATAAAGAGGGGAAATAGAAGGTGTTTAACGGAGGCGGTGACGGCGCTTGCAAGAGGGAGAAGTCTGGAGATTGAAGAAGACATTAACGCCATTCTATACGTTGTTATTCCTTAACCATATAGTTAATTCATTTTTGAGTTTACGGAAAGTATTTCAATGTTTTGGATTCGCTGTTAATTAATTCCATGCTCGGATACCTGTAATGGTTAATGATCGATTTAGTTTCAGACGATTGAAGTTATTTATGGGACGTGTTGCACGAGAACTGCTTAAAATTTTATAAAGAAGAAGTAGAGAGTGGAATAACCGCCTTTTGTCAAGAGTAAGCATACGAATTCTGTCAAAAATTTCCGATACATGGTCGTATTTTCTTAGATTAAAAATAAAACATACGCATGCGTTCTGGGTTACTTGAAGTTTACGTTGTAATTTGAAGGTCGTGTTGGTCAGAAGAAAGTCGCAATAGTCGAAATGTGACATGATAAGTGATATGATGAGAGTCTCACGTGTGCTACCTGTCAAAAGTGCTCGCAGGCGTTTCAGTGAATGCATTGAAGTAAAAACTTTACGGTAGGTTGAATTTACTTCCGAGTTCCAGATGAGAGTGTTGTCGATAACTACACCTAGATTCTTGACTTCAGAACACCAAGGTTGAACGGTGTCATTTATATAGTGTAAATATTAGGCAGATCAGAAGATGAGATTTTAATAATAGTGCTTTTCGAAACGACAATAATGCACTGTGATTTATTCAGGTTTAATTGTAACCCTAAATACACTGCCCAGTTGTTTATCGTTATCAAATCTTCATTAATTTTTTGTACGAGTGATAACAGGTGAGACGGGGGACCACTTAGGTATACCTGGAGATCATCCGCATGTATTTTTAAGTAATTAAGAAACCATGAACGCGTGGGCAGTGTATATCCCATGATTTTTAGTTTTGAGAGAAAGACGTCATGATCTACCGAATCGAACGCTTTGCTCAAATCCAGAAGAACAAGGATAGTGACATTACTATAATCTATTGCTGTTCTCGGGTGTTCAATAACGTTTAGTTGCGCGGTTCCTGTATTTCTGCTGGAACGGAAAACTGATTGTCGATGGTTTAAAGGCTTTTTTTTTTCGAAGATGCTGTTCAGTTTGATTTTGGATGACTTTTTTGAGTACTTAAGAGATAGCTGGGAGGATGCTAATAGAGCGGTATTCATTAGGGCTTTTGGTTAATGCATTCATGGGAATAGGATGCACGAGCGCAGTCTTCCAGGATAAGGGATATTGTCCGCCCATTAGTGATAAATTTACTATTCGGTGATGATTGGGTAGGTCACATCTAGGCTAGTTTTTAGCATCGGAACATGAAGCATAAGATTTGAGACTGAACGATTTTGATTATATCCTTTTTTAAATTTATTTTCTGCCTGTTCGGCATAATATGCCTTTCAGGGTATACATATTGCCATATGTTAATTAAGCATTGTTTGAGTAATTTACATTTTTTTCGACTAGTGTTTAACTGATATTTTGAACGTATCAGTCCGCCACAGAAGGTAACGCAGCCTCCCCCCCGCTGCTAGAGTCCCGCCCGGGAAGGGAAGGGATCTTAGTATTTGAAGATACGAAACATATTCCAAATAATCACAAAAATGCTGCAGTTTTTCCTGATCTCAGTTTTCCATCATTTCGCATTTTCATATTTTTTGTAATACTTACGGATTTGTCATAAGTTTAATGTATTGAAATAAGAATATTTATACTTGATTCAAAGGGATGTCATACCTCAGGATATTTATGGGATCTTGAAAGTAAACACAATAAGAAGTTAGTAAGAATATACAACGAATATTGGATATTTTCAGAATAGTTTTATTGTTAATGAGGACATAAAATACCTTATAAAAAACTGAAGGAAGATAATGACAATAACTAAAAAAAATGCAGTACAAGAGTACTAAATAGGTGTAAAGTCCCCCAACCCCCACAAGAATGGTGGATGAAATTCTTTTCCCATCCGTCCAGACAAACTTGAGACACACTTCGACACTAGTGTTCATGTGGTAGGCAAAAACTACCGGTGGCGGGGGTCTCGAGTGCTTAGTTACGAGGTGGAAATATCACCTTTGCTTGCCGATGAGGAGAGATTTTGCCTGCGGGTACTCCATGAAGAAAAAATATTTCCGAAAGGGGAATTTCCGTTCAGGATTACTGTCAATAGACCAGTAAATATTAGAATTTTAGCAACAACTATACTAACTTTGAGCAGTCAATTTGTAATTCTGTCTAACTACTATATTAATATGTTCCTCTCAGACCCCATTTGCGTCTGTTCCGTCTGGCCACTTTCCGGCCGTTCTAGCTCATATTTCGAATTTGTTTATAAAATTATAAATTGTCGCAGAATTGTTTATTTCGCGGTTTTCGGTTCTGGGACATCGGTATGCTCTCTCCCCTTTAGGACTGCAAAAGTTGGAAATTGTTTATAAATTTGAAAATGTTGCAATATGTATTGTTTCCAAAATTCCTTTTAAACGCAATACAAAACTCCGGAATTCGATCGGTGCTATCAACTTCCTTTCTCGAAATATTTAATTGTTTATTAGAACTGAGCATCTCATAATCACGCTCACTTTTTGCACTCATTCCATTCGCTCTCCGCACACAAGTATACTTAAAAGAGAGGTTTGCAAGATGCAATAACTGTTCTACACATAGCAAGCTTTTCCGATTTCTTCACTCATAAATTGTAATGGCAGCCGTTAAATGTAATGTACGGTTCCCGTAAGCCTATCAGCGCTGCATTTTTGAATTATGGACGTGGATTTCTATTAATGAGTCATTTTATAACATTTTCCGTCATTTTTAATGCATTTTTAGCTGATTACATTGTTTTTAATATAATTTTAATGGTACTTGCGATAATATTTACGAGAAGCAAGTGTTCACCACAGAATTCCTGAGTAGCCTGTTTGATTTCATAACTCAGAAATTGTGGCAGCATGCCCTCCAACAAACCTGCAAATGTGGGCACGAAGTCCATTATGATATTCTTCTCAAAGCTAAATCCCACACCGAGCTTCTCCGTGACCTGCTCGAGTAGCCCTTCCACATTAACTGAGAAGAATCCTCGCGGTGCCCCGAATCTAAAATCAGATTTGTGGGAGCATACTTGGAGTTTTCTTCCCAGTCCATACCCGCGGACCCATAGTATCTTCGCGCGGTTCGCTGCACCTACTCCTTCCGCGCTTCACGCCATCGCTAGTCAGGAAGGCTCTCTATAGCATGTACTGCCCCCTTCCCACTGGCTCGCGCTATTTGCTTGTGGCCAGACGGATCTAACGCCGGTCGCAGGCGCCACCTGTCACGCTGCCAATAAGCGATCGTGTGACGCCACACTTCTACGATGTGCTTGGTTTTGTGAAGATTCCTTAGCCGCGTAGCCCGCCCTGAGTTGAGCAAATCTTTGAAAATGAATTTTACGCTGCCTTTCTTTAAGATTCAGTGTGTATTTCGTATGAGATAACATGGTTGTTGTATGTAATTTACAGAAATATGTTTGTCACTCTAGCACCCTATTAATTTTAGCGCATACAACATTCGTAATGTTTCTGCGGTCTATGTTGAGTCACAATTCAATAAAGCAGATGCCCCGTCCGGGAGCGACCTCCGGCGGATCATAGGCCCCTGACAATCAGGAGCAGCCGTCCCCCCTTCGCAACGGCAGTTCCCTGCCTGGTTAGGGGAGCAAGTGCGCGCCCGGAGCGGTCGCATTTATTATTCCCCTGCGCATTTTACTTTCGTGTTACACCCCCTCGACAATTTGTAACGTATCATATAATTGCCTGATATGCGTCAAAAAGGTAAATATCGAGCACCTTGATGTACTCTTAGATGTACTAAGAGTACCCACACCGGAATCTACACGACGCCAGACCTACATTCCAGAATTTCTCGACACGTCACACGTCACCCAGAGGACAATTCCAGACAGACAGTGACACGATTGCTGCAGGCACTGCCACCACCATGACCAACGCTTAAATTTGATATTGAAATGGTATGGGATATTCGTTCCTCCCAAGCTATCGATCCGTCGCTCGCTGAGATAGAATCGAGTGTCAAGACCTCTCACATCTCATCTCAACGAAGATGACAAAACCTTCGTCCTCGAGCGCGTCCGGATAATGGAGATAGCTTTGAAGAAGGGGGTGGCGAGTAGGGGAGAGGCCCACAACGCCCACGGCGGCGATTTATTTGGACTCCGCCGACGCGGCCGCCGGCACCTGCCATCGTCTACCGAACTTCGCGGCAGCCCCAGCGCGGCGCGGATATCCTCGAACTCAGAAGCATAGTGCAACCTCACGACGAAGCATTTGTGTGTCATGAAACAGGATAAAGTGACCAACCACTGGTCTGGAGGCGAAAAATCATGCCGAAGGGTCGAGGCGGTGACCTCACGCAAGGAGACGAAGTGTGGCCGTTACGAGGGAAGAGGGCTGCTGGAAGAAGTGCTGACCACACTAAGCAACAGCGATGCGACACGTGTAAGACCGCAGGCCGAAAGGGGCAATAGACACTATGAGGTGATAAGTCAGTGGAAGGGAGGAAGGCACCACGGCAACCTCAAGTGCAGGCAGTGAATATCTGAAACGTGGGGTGTCGGGGGAATCGTGTGGAGAGGCTCAGAGGTCCGCGTGGTGGGTGGGGCGAAAGGGCTGCCTATGCGTCACGGGCTTCGGCGGCGTGGCTCGATAGGGTGCGATACAGAGCAGGTGACGTGGCGTGGTGTAGTTTGGCAATAGATATTGCTGTAGAGCTGCCGAGCTACAGGGCGTCCATGGTGGCCGGTCCGTGCCCCGCAGCGCATTCATACTAGCTATTAGCCACAGCTGTCGGCTCCGATGGCAGCGCTCACGACAAATCGTCGAACTGCATATAAGAAGCGGGGCGGCGCGAGATTTGGTTTTCGCGGTGGCGTTCACGTAATGGCACTTAAGGTAGTGGCCCTTGCACATGTCATCAAGGGGGACAATTTGATTTTGAAAGGGATCATTTTGAGAACAAATTAATAACTGATATTTTCACGATATGCAGAACTGCATTTCTTATGGCTGTAAGGAACTCAGTGCAATAAAAGCGCTATTTTTAGTAAACAGTTTGAAAACATAATATAATAATTTTGATGCAGTCATTTTTATACTTTTAAACATTTGCTATTCTCCATTGTTTACTGTTTATGTTAGGTATATCCTTATATTTTAGTGTGGAGAAATTAAAGCAACCAAAAAAAAATAGAAATATTTCTCAAAATATTTTAAGTCATACTTTTAACTTTGCATTTTTGCGATAATTTTGTAGTGATGACTTTATTAGAACTTTTTTCTTACATCTATTAAAGTAGGA
This sequence comes from Gryllus bimaculatus, assembly GCA_017312745.1. Lineage (NCBI taxonomy): Eukaryota > Metazoa > Arthropoda > Insecta > Orthoptera > Gryllidae > Gryllus > Gryllus bimaculatus. The sequence goes on along the minus strand of BOPP01000232.1, from coordinate 912,714 downwards.
GATGCCACACAGTAGATGTAGTGAGTGAGCTTACACACATGTCTCAGAGCGATATTCAAGGAATTGTTTCCGTTTTGAGGTGAATGAAAAGCAATATACAGTTATCAATTAATTGAAGTGTAATCTTGCTATATACAAGTGAATTAAGACAGTAGTAAACGGGAGGACCAACGATAATTCGTACAGGTTATGTTTGTCACAGTGTGTTGTACAGTCAAAAACCCGAATCAGACGGCTTAGTGTGTGTTGGCGCCGTCAGAGTGGAGGTTGGCTCTAGATGATTCAGCTAGCGGCCACGGACATGGACTCGGCTGAGACTGGAGCTGCCGTCAGAATGTGTAGTATCGTAGATTTGGCCAGATGACGGCTTATGCTCATTTTTGGCGCGAATTGAGAGGAAGCGGCCCGTGGGTTGCGCCTGTTCATCGATGGCGAAATGGAAGCAGTCAATTCTTAAAGGGGCTGTCTGCCTGGAGCGAGTATTGTTGCACTCGTCCGTTGTTGTTAACAGATAACAGCAATAGCCGGATACGACTTAGCAGAGCACAGTTGTAGGCTGATGCCTAAGTTTGTAAATGAGCTACAATTTAAGTCTGTCCGTCTGTTACTTCTGCTAGTACTTGTCCAAGCAGTTTGTCAGTTGGTGTGGGTGGTGTTTGACACTTCTTTTTGTCACTTCTGTTGCATGGGAGTGAAGTTGAAGTATTCGTTAAAGAAGCAGTGCAGTCGCAGAAGAAGAAGAGTGCAAAGAGGGGAGGGTCAAATGACAATAGCAGCTAGCGTATAGTATGCAGGCGTGATTGTTGCTCTCTTTTTGTTGGCGCCTTGGGACACGGGGAGAGAAGTATGGCACATGGCATTTTCCCGCGCATTTTTCCCCACGCGTTCGTCAAGAGGCAAGGCTCTTCCGACACCGACACCGCTGCGCGCCACGATCGCAACGCCGACTGCCGTGGAAGAGAGTGGGTTCTGCAGGGGTAGGTTTCGCCGACCCTCCACGACGACAGAGTGCAGGTAACACGCAGGTAGCAGGTAAAACGTCGCGACCGGCGGCTCGGTGGAAATGCCATCATTTAAAGCTTTTTTTTAATTTTTTTTTTTAATTTAAGGTCGCTTATACCTCTGCCTACAACCTTCGACCACGCACTCGAGGCAAAAAAGGAGTAAATATATAGCAACTAGTCAGATGCAGTAGAAAAACATCCGTGTAAGTACTTGCATAAGATATACATACTGCACCATAATGTTCAATCCCTTTCAAATAAAACAATAAGTTTATCGAAGCAGCTCTACAGAGCTATTTAAATGAAATGGATGTTCCTTGTTTTACAGAACATTGGTTATTTCATAAGGAACGTAGCATTTTCCAAATTCCAAACTTTTATCTCGCAGGCATTGTATAGAAAAGTAATGATATAAAGGTCCAGCATAATGGGGGTTCTTGCAATTACGTTCGAAATAATATCGATTATATTTCCTTGACGGAATTTAAAGTGTATTCCCTTGAAAATGTTTTTGAAAAATCTTACTACATCTTCGTACGATCAAAATTATATTACTTTGCATCTACAAGCCTCCAACGAAGAGAGCAGTAGATTATATTATGTTCTTATAAAACTGGAGGTAACACAAAACAAAGTCACAAATCGCTCTTTTGAATACATTGTTGTATGGGGAGATTTAAACATTGATTTTCTGGTCAAATCTTGCGAGATAGAGCATTTTCTCAATTTAAATCATTACTTCAGTTTAGATATTACAATAAATGTACCTACACGGATCACACTAAATTCAAAGAAGGCAATCGCTCAAATAATAATTAACAAAACCACTACTTGATGAGAAATTGAAACAAAAGATTTAGGATACAGTGATCACGATATAAAAATTCTTACCATTATAAGAAACACTGACACAATAAATAATACACCTATGAGTAGATTACATACTAAAAGTAAACAAGAAATGCATCAATTACTTGCAGCAAGAGTCATGGAACGCGGTTTCCAATACAAAATGTAAAAACAATTTTTTTTCAACGCATTCATTTTAAAACTTTCTTTCCTCTCCAAAACAGGACATTAAATATTGCACGGCCGGTCCGGATGACCGAGGTCGCTAAGGCAGTAGAGTCGTAGAGAACTCGGACCGAAGGATCGCGGGTTCGAGCCCCACCTCGGACATGATTATATTGTGTTCGTCCTTTCACCCTATCATCATATCGTCCTCATAGTTACCATACCGTTACACGCAGTAGTGGTCGCTAATGATCAAGAAGTTGCTGCGACCTTAAATAACAAAAACAAAATATTTCACGGAAAACCAATTCTTGGATAACACAAGATCGGACCGAAGGATCGCGGGTTCGAGTCCCGCCTCGGGCATGGTTGTATTGTGCTTCGTCCTTTCACCCCTATCACCACCATTATCGTGTCAACCCACAGTTACCATACCGTTACAAGCAATAGTGGTCGCTAATGACTTGGTAGTTGATGCGACCTTAAATAAAAAAAAATATTAGGACATCATGTAAAAACAAATGAATCCTTTCTTTCATTTCAAAGTATCATAACGTATCTCGAGGTTTCCTCCTCTACTTTAAAAAATACAAATAATTGTTAAGAAAAGTCATGCGGAAGGCTAAAATCATGAAAAATGACCAGGATAGTTTGTACTCAAATAATAAAATAAAAGCAATGTGGAATATAGTAAAAAATTCGACCAAATCAACTAGAAACCTTGTAGAGAATGTTGTTTGAAAAGATAACGATAGAAATGTGAACGGTCCGGGAACAGTGGCTAGTCTCTTTAAGTCATACGTTCGAGAATTGCTGACGATCTTACTAAGGGTCTTCTGCCACGAAATTCAGCATCAGACGTTTCCCCAAAAATTTTAGACACGATGTTTGTTTCCGAAAAGTCTTCCTCTGAAAATCTCAAAATAATAGGTAGACTAAAAAATAAATATTCGGCTTTAGATGAATTTCCGGATTGTTGTTAAAGGTCTGGGTGCCCGCCATTTAATGTACGAGTATCCTTATGCACAGGAATTTTTCCATATATTTTTAAAACAGCTTAGATTAAGCGGCATTTCAAAGAAGGCGACAAAAACGAAATTCAAAATTATCGGCTAATTTCTCTTTTGTCGGTTTTTTCAAAAAGATTAGAGACCCTTTTTTACCTAAGAATGGAAACATTTCTTAGTAAAGACGACGCGTTTCCAGATTGCCAACATGGGTTTCAAAAATCAAAATCTACGGAAACAGCCATACTTTCTTTTCATACAGATGTCGCTTCATCCATGGATCAAAATGAAGCACCTATTAAAATATTTTTAGATTTTAGAAGCTTTTTACATTGCCATTTATCATAACATTTTACTTTCAAAATTACCTCATGGAATATGAAATTCGTGGTGTTGCCGTTGAACAGTTTTCTTTGCGGATAATACGAATATTCTTTGCAATAATAAAACCGTAAATAGTACCAAATAAGATACGAGTATTTCCAATTGGTTCCTTAATATAAAATTAATAGTTAATGAATTAAAACTGTTTCAATTCAGATTTCCATTTCAAATAAACAGCTCTGCACTTTACAGAGAATGAACGGTGTGCCATTGACTGATGTTAAGGTAATGACATTTTTAGGTCTTTGAATTCAGTCAAACCTTAAATGGAACGTCCTGTTTATCAAATTGAATACTACATTAAGATCTTTATGCAACGCTTTCAGAATTTTTTCAAATTCAGTCAGCCTACACACTGCTCGTAGTGTATATTTTGCGAATGTTCAATCCCGCCTGACATATGGCATAATATTTTGGGGAAGTACATCTTACAGCTTCGATACTTTTAGAATACAAAAAAGAATTGGACAAATAATAAGCAAATCTCACCCACGTAATTCTTGTCAGACTCTCTTTATTAATGTACGTATTTTACCATTAACTTGTCTCTTATTATATGAATAAGAGGTTTTTGCCAAAAATTTCTTACGTAAGGGCGGGAATATGTTTTCAATAACCACCGTTGTCTATAACTACAACACGTGACATAGTAATCATATTCATCAGATGACAGTATCTACAACTCACTACAAAAAATTCACAGACAATACATTGACATTACTTTATAACACCTTGCCAGATGACATTAAACGATTAAATTCGATACAAAAGTATAAGTCTCTAGTAAAATCGTTTCTGCTGCATAACTGTTTCTATACAATAAGAGACTATACTGATCATCCAAAAGGAAAGTAATCTTAACTCATATGAGAATCAGTGTTTTTTGTCAAAAATGACATTCTTAAGGGCGGGAATATATTTTCAACAAACGCAGTTGTCTGTAACTACAACACTCTACGCAATAAATCATATTCATCAAGTGACCGTATAAAGAGCTAACTACAAAAATTCACATATAATACATGTACATTATTTTACTTGCGAAATGACAATAAACGATTAAATTCGGTACAAAAGTGTAAGTCTCAAGTAAAATATTAATTTTAACAATGACGTTTAATGTATTTTTTTATTATTTGGATTGTATAATTGTAAAGAACCTGTAACAAGTATTGTACGTCAGCTTCTGGGTCAATGACCCCCATCACGATCAGGTTTTCGTCCAGCTTCCCTGATCCTCGAGCAAATACTGAGATGGCCCCTTGTTTTGCTTCTGGCCATAAATGTAACTTCAAATTAACTTCTCCTCATAGGATGTCACACATAGTTTTTAACTGTTAAATAAATAAATAAATAAATAAATAAATAAATATTTAGGTTTGGATTGGAACTTAGGAGCAAATTTATTTTACTTACGAACGACTTCTTTGCTCGTGTATGCTCTTTCGCCGTAATATGCTCTTTTATTTCTGTTGTGCTTTTATTGTTTTCTGTGAAAGTGCAGCCAAAATAGTAAAGGATGTGTACATGTTCTATTTCTGTTATATCTAAAATTATTTCATTTTATGTATAATTTTCTCTTTCCCAAATATCATTAATTTAGATTTCTTTATGTTAATTTTGATGACATACTCAGAATTCTTGCGAGGCTATTTATCATTTTCTGAAAATAGTTTCTTGAACTAGCTAATATTGCTATATCATCAGTATATCTTAAACAGTGTATTTCTAAATCATTACATTGTATGCCCTTTGTTTTTCCTTTGAATGATTTGATAGCTTCTTCTATAAACAAGTTGAATAAATGTGGTGAAGGGAGAATCCTTGTTTTACTCCATTTCTGATCTTCGCTTTGGTCTCCTGGTTATTGATGATTATTCATGTGTATTGATTTTTATAGAAATGTATGATAATTCTTCGATCCTTCCAGTCTAAATCTACGCCATTCATATTCTGAGTTAGTATTTTCTAGGGAACCCTGTGAAAAGTCGATGAATGCTACATATGTGACCCAGTTCATACCCAATCTTCTGTCTAAGATATTCCTGAGTGCAATATTAGCTTCTCTCGTTCCTCTTCCTAACCTTAATCTGAATTGATCTTCATCCAAATTTTGTTCAATTTTACCTTTGAGTCGGTTTTTGATTATTGTCATGAGAATTTTGGCGGCATAGGATATTAGAGAAATTATTCTATAATTTTCTCATAAAGTGATGTTTCTTTTTTTATGTGCGGTAATGATTTTGCTTTCTGCAAATTCTTCAGGTATTTGATCAGTCTCGAAGCTCTTGCATATTATCCTTCACTGTGTTTTCTGTAAATTCGATTAGTGCTGACAAGTTATCCGGTTCTGTGGCCTACCTGGATTTGAGCTGATATGATCAGCTGAAGAATCTCTTCTGATATCTATGGTTTCCATGATACAAATTTTGACTTGCCTAAAATTTCGTCTGCAGATGTTTTAAGGGTTTCATTGATACTTTCCCATTGCTTAATATTACTGTATGAGTCGTTGGGGAATATTTCTTCTGTTTTAAAGGCAAATTTGTGTTGAGTTTCTGAGTATTTTCATTTATCTAAATTCCATTTCCATTTTTTCTTATTGTCTACTTTCTTTCTTAGTCTAATGTTGCATTCTGCAAGGACTAGAACTTGATCGCTGTCAGTATCAGATCCAGGATAGCTGTGGCTACATTTTATTTCTTTTTTAAATCTTTGTCTCGTATGTAGTCATTCTGCACGCTTCTTATATCCCCTGCTGCTTTCCAAGTGTATCTACGTCGGAATGGAACTTGGAACATAGTGTTAGTAATCGTCAAATTATATTGTTCGCAGAATTCTAAAAGTTGTCTTCCTCTTTCGTTCTTGTTTCCTAAACCGTATCTGCCTGCAGTCTTTTTATTTATGTGACTTCCTACTGTGGCATTGAAATCTCCCATAAAATTATGTTGTCCTTGGGATTTTTCGTAATCAATAGTTCTTCATTTTGTTCATAAATCAATTCCAAATCTTCTTCGTCTGAACTTGTTGGGACATACACTTGAATAAGAATCAGGTCAACCATCATTAATCGGCTGTTTACATGAACGGTGTTGGTGATGTTCCGGGCCCACTCTCCTTTCAATAACATTGTAACACCATAGTTTCCTGTTTTTGCGTCTTTCTAAATTTTTCATTGTTAAAGTCTCGTTTCCCTGACCATCTAAATTCGGACAAGCCTAAAATGTCAATATGTTCCTCTATCTTTATAGTTTTAATTTCCTCTAATTTTTCAACATTTAGAAGTACTAAATTTCATGTTCAAATCTTTGTACCTCCTTTCTTAGATGTTCAGTTTTATGGCAAAGAATTTCTCATGTTTACGACCTGGAAAGCCTCACCATACCCTCCCCTGCCGAATCCGAATCTCATGATCAGTAACATCGACATCTATTCCATCTCTCATGTCATGTCTTGTCATGGGATATCCATACGGATCTTTAAGGCAGTGGTTTCCCGTAGCCTTTTGCATTCTATACTGTTGACCACACAAGGGCCCATCCGCATTTAGGATCGATTTCCCACACCACGGATTACAGGGTACCATCAAACTCTAACCTCTCGTCCGTCTTCAAAAGAAGCCGTTGGCACTTGGTAAAGTGGTAAACGGAGACTTCTCATACCGGGAGTCACTCGGTAAAAAAAAATTTTAATGTCGCATCAAAATTGAAATGAAGTATCTCATAAAACTAAAGGATTAAAACTGAATTGAATGGAACAATAAGTACTAAATTTCTTTTAGATTAAACCTTGGACATTACAAAAACAATGGTGCAGAAGAAACAATACCATTTTTAAATGTAAGCAATGAATTAAGATTTTTATTGTTTGTAGGGAAATAATTACAAAGTTTTGTTCAATGTGATAGGTACATTATCAATAGTAGTAAATTAAAGATCTGAGAAAGAAATTACATACAACTTACAGGAAGAATTCAGAGAAAAATGCAAAGACAATATGAAATAAAATATTCTGAGAGATATTTCTATTATGTTTTGATTGTTTTTATTTCTCTGTTATAAAATGAAAGTATGTAACTTACCCAATAAATAATAAAGAAAAGTATATAAAGACTGCATCAATATTATCTGATATTTGTTTTTAAACTGTTTATTGAAAATAGTATTTGTACTATAATGACATCCTTTCAACCTGTAACTGCAGGTTTGCAGAACTAAATCTCGCGTTGTGCCGCTCCTAATATATAGTTGCGCTAATAACCTAGTAGTTGATGCGACCTTAAAAAAATAACAATATATAGTTCAACGGCTTGCCGTTAGCGCTGCCATCGGAACCGTTGGCTATGGCTAACAGTTAGTCCGCATTCATCACGGCCTTCGGCGTTGGGACCTCCCTCCCCCCCCTTCCGGTCCAATCAGTGCGTCGGTTCGCACGCGCCACTCTCCGAAGGTTCCCGCTGGCTTTGACGCTTCGTCCTCCACCGCTCTCTGCCCGCGCAGTCCTGTACTTCTGAACTCTTCTAGTACCTAACCGATTGCTTCCTCTAACGGACAATTGTATTTTCGGTGGATTTTGTCATTCGGTTTTAATTTTTTTTATTTTGTTTCTTTTATTTTAAATCTGTTATGTATATGTACACTTGTGTATCAGTCTCCTTTTCTTATTTTATTCATATTTCCTTCTTCCTCTTGCCAGCTCGCCCGTTCAGATTTTCATCCTTTTTCGTTTTATCTTCCTCCTCCTCGTCCTCGACCAATACAAAACCACTCGCTTTCATACTGCACTAATAGACTGACAAATTGATAAGGAGATTTTAACTTTCTTTTTTTCCTACTCTGGTTATGTCGTGTGCGGTTTCTGTCGCGTTTTTATCACAACGCGTAATTATTCAATCACTGTCTGGCAAATAGGCTTTGATTATCTCTTAGCGTGACAATGATATAGTATTCGTGACAAAGATTTTCTACGTTTTCTGTTCTCATTTCTTTCTACCACATTTCGTGTTTTATGTCGTGTTGAATTAGTTAAATAGCAGTGGCAGAAATTGATTATGTGTAGTATACATTAGAGACGTATAATTCAAAAAAATATCTTACAAAGCTATCTTGGAGGTTTGATTAATATATACTCGTAGAAAGCCAGAGAACCACGGAAATTATCACAAGTGTCGATTTCAATGGTTGAACTAAAAAATGGCATCCCCGCATCAGTGTTTATATATGTTAAAGTACGCGTAGACAACATCTAATGCAAAATAGAATTTAGTCATTCCTATTTAATATATTTTACGATTCATGGATTAACTACTGTTTGATTATAATCAATATAACCTATAATTATTAAAATATATGTGCACAATTTCATTTTCTAAACAGTAGTATGTGTTATACCAAAACAGTAGTATGTATGTTAGTTATCAGTGATTAGCTGTGTAGTAGTGGTTGTAGCGAACTGAAATGATTTTATTAGCTCTTAATACAAACTCTTAAAAGTTACAGACACATTTTCTTTCAATCTTACATTTTAATACACTCACGAGCGTCTGTGAATTGAATCAATAGTATTTGTTTTCAACTGATTTCATTGGATATTTATTATATATCGAAAAATTCTTACCAAGTATCATTATATCTCTTTTCCAGTTTCCAAATTCTGACTTTAAATTGAAGTTGGTTAAGTTGAGGTCATAATCGATACACGACCGTAGGCGGGGGAGGGGACTTTCGCTTGTTCGACCTCGCCCTTCCTTCGGTTCGAGACCACAAAAACCTTTGCCATTGCCAGCCATTGAATGGATTCCGATTAGGGTAATCATGAAGGGGAATGATGATACGAGATCAATGATTACGGGTCGATGGTTCAGGTATCAATCTTTGTTGAATTCCTCAACCAAATGATGGAAACGCCTATGCTCAACGTGAATCGGTGCGTAGTGCGGGACTCCGGACGCGTCAACTACTCATTAGTCCTCATTATGTGCAGTGCGTTATATCTCGGGACAGCGTTGTTTTCCCCCGCTGAACATGAGATCTGGTGCCGACTTACATGTCGGCATGAGTGTTTCCCTCTCAAGGCATCTCCCTCTTTGTAGCACTGTCTCTGGCGGGTCAAGCTCTATCCTGTTTACTGGTCTCCCGAAATGTGTGGTAGTGTCGTTTATGTAAATGTTGTGTGTGTAAGGGAAGAGGGGGCAAATATGGCGAAGGAGTGATGCGCGCTGTCCTTTGCTTGTTTGTTTGGGAACTGCTCCAACATTCGCGTGCTAGTGATTGGTGAAATCACAGAACACTTTTGATCGAAACGGTCGGCCGCTAGAATCCTCCTCCAGACTCTGGTTGAATTCGACCCAGCCATCTAGCTAGTGCCGAAAATCCGCCATCACCGTTACTCGAACCCTAGGACCTCCCAGTTAATAAAGCCACAAATGCAACAATATTGCCACTGAGCTCTGGCAGCGGGTGCACATGTTCGACTCAGTTTCTCCGCGCCTCTCCGCTGCCGCAACAGACGTCGAGCTCTGGGACTCTGGGAGATCGCGAGCACTGCATCGATGCGCTTTGCTGAGAAGTGTCTGGGGCGGCGTCGCGTCATCAGCTCTTCAGCTGAATAAAATATTTAATGGAGAAATAGTAAGGTAAATAATTAGTGTCTGCCTGCAGCTTAAATATTAGTAAACGAATTTATCGTTACAGAAGTATATGTAGTTTGGTCAAATGCAACATATTTTGTGAATTCGGAGACTCTTGAACACAAAAATAAATTTATTACTTTAATAATGTTTAGCAAATGAGTAGGAAGAAACGTCGACCAAAACATCATTTACATTTTGCGCCGTTTAAATAAATAAGTAATCAATAAGTATAATCTATTAGCATTCTGTTCATACAGTGAAAAACAGATGTTTGGGATGCTGGAAAACAGGAATGGTAAATTACTCTGTACAAGAAGTCAGTGAAGACTCACAAAAAGGATTCCTACTAAACATTTTTGCCTCTTAACAAATCTTCTAACCCTGGGGTTTAATGGACGCTGCTCCTCTAGCAGCATGGATTCGCGGGATCTCCGAGAAAAGGCGAGGGCGGAGGCGCGAGTCGCCACCATGTCGCCCTCATCTTCCCTGGAGGCCGTCGTCGCCCCTGATTAACACGTCAGACGGCCGACGCCGAGTCAAGTTTCCACATCCGCCCCCGCCCCTGTCGCCGCCCGCTACCGCGCCGCGTCTGTCGTTTGCGTGTGACGGCGTCAGGTGACGTATCGAGCGACGGCGAAGAAGGCGGGGCCACTAAGCCCCCAGGCCCCTCGCTTAGCACGGAGCCCGTCTCCGCTGTTGCCCTCTTCACGAGGGTCTGGGAGCTAGCCCCCAGTTAGCTTAATTTGTAGGCAAAATAAGACTTAATCACAACCACATTTGTGGAATTGTTGGAAGTTGAGGAAGAATGCACAATTTCATGTCTTAACTGCGACATATCTCCGTTGTTGCCTGTAATGTATGATGCTACCACTCACGTGGTTCTGGTTTAACACGAACTTATCGCGACGCATATTACAGTACACTGCTATATTGAAAATTCACTGTTGACACATAATTACTGTTTTAGTGAATTTTGTAGACAAGTGCACAATGCGTGGTTGAGGGTGGTACAGAGAATGGCCGAGAGTTCGACAGAGAGTTCGGCGACAGCGAGCGAAGGAGGTGTCGGTTCCAGCGCTGATTCCCGGCAGGCACGCACCTGGCCTGCAGTGTCTTGAGGGAATTGACTGGCTCGAGAAGTGGCACAGGAAGTGGTCAGCGCGAGAATTAGTTGAAACATACATTCTTGAATCGTATCTAAACTCGGAGGCGAGTGTGCAATTATGGTGTAACTAGGTGCTGGTTACATAGCAAGTTCTAATGGTACTTGGTATGTACATGTAAATACAAAACAAGAAATCGTTGGTGACATATCATTACTTTAGAAAATATTTATTGCTGTAGAGATTTGATATTTATGTAAGTATTTTTTCACAAATTCAGCAAGAGAAGACATACATATTATTAATTTTAATTGATAAGAAAATTATTAAAATATTTTTACAAAAATAAATTTTTTCTTCCAAAAAACATTGTCTCAAAATCAACATAGTCTAGTAGTTGAATTACTTTTGTTTTTCACCTTCAAAACTTCCTGCGTACGTGAGCCTGTACATAAGCATCCTTATACGTGTGTTGTATAAGCTAATTAAACTATGTAAACGAATTAATAAAATATTATGTTATTTTAAATCATAATTAAAAAACCTAGTGCAGTGGTTCCACCAGTGTTGTGAGTTTTAATATAAATTATTTTCAACTCTACTTTCCAATAAGAAGATCATTTTCAATTTTATTTAAGGCGAAAATATATATTTAGATCCCGTCATTGACTTGAAATAAAAACATTCGTCATGTACAGGACTATCCTGGGACATGACACGAACGTAATTAATATTATCTCCTGAACGTTGCTTTTCATAAATACAACGGTTTCTGTAACTCATAAATTAATTCAAACAAAGTACCTCGCTTCCTAAATCCAGCGTTTCATCGAAAGTAGAATCGCACAACACCGCATGCGAGATGGGGCAGCACAGCGCATGCAGATGGATAGAAGCTCCACCCGCAGGAGACAAGCCGCTAGGTTCCTTCGAGCGAATTTTTACGGAAAATAAATGAATGAGCTTCCATTCTTCTGCGGCTTACTCGTTCCGTTAATGGACACTTCGGCGCCCGTTTTGAGTGTGTGTGTGTGTGTGTGTGTGTGTGTGTGTGTGTGTGTTGTGTGTGTGTGTGCGTAGTCTCTTGGGTTTCCGTCCTTGCGCACCTTGTTGCAAATTTGTTCAGACACTTTCTACTCTACTCCGTTTGGCTAGACATTGTTCGCAAGGAATTTTGTAAAAACAAAACGCAGTGTGAGAAAAATCAGATTTAATGGAAAACTATCTTTAAAAAATCAAACCAAACAAACTTATTTTAGAAATAGTTTTCTTGTTTCCTCCTGGCCATTAGTTACAGAGAATTTGCCGTTAATAACACTGACAAGCTCTTCAAAATGAGAAAGCTAATGGAGATGCTTTGTGATTAATTTTTATATTTTGAAGTTGTCTACTATTTGATTTTGAATGTGTTAACAGAATGTGTCTTCAATCTGTGTTAACAGAAAAAAGGAGTGAATGAAAAGAGACGTGCATGCAGAGTGATGATATTGAAAAAACAGATTTTAAATGGATACTGAGTAATATCGGAAGTGGTTCTTAATTAATGTTCCGAGAGAAATCTCGATTTCCCCTCTTCTTGGCGGATGAAAACTTAGTATCTTAAGTGATAAGCGGTGTTTGCAACTGAACGTTTGGCTTCATGATTATTATCAATCGTATTATCATTCTTTCCAATATAGGTGGTAAATTTTCTTTCAATACATAAACATTCTAAATATTGAACCAAACACTGCTAATATATGGACTCTAAACCTGGGTTGTTCAACTGGAGTCCCGCAGTGTCGTTTACAGAGACCCGCGAAAGATCAAAAGTGAAAGTCCCTTTCATCCATGTTTTACTAGAACAATGTGCACTCAGCACAAGCACCTTGTCGGGGTTAACACCCTCGTAATGTAAAAATAGATTAAGTTTATGTTAATAAATTTAGAAATTTAAAATCACCCCAACGTGATCCACTGCGTTATGCATGGTAAGGCAGTAAGATATCACGCATGGTTCCATTCCCCCTCCGTTTTAGAGCAGCAGAGCGAAGTACCGAGATCAACAAGAGGAGGAAGTCAGGGGTTGATCGCCCGAGTAATTGAAATATGACCCGGAACTATATTTCAGGTTGTTCCCCTTAAGATCTTGCTCGTTGAACACTCTTGCTCTAAACTGTATCCAAACGTTTATGATTAACACGTTGAGTGCCAAGGCTATTTATAGATAGATGGTTTACTACTAGGTCAAATCATAATAAAGAGAATTATTGATTATTGAATGATATGAAGTAATTTTATTGCATTTCCATACATTATTTGAGTGTACTACATGTCAATATTTTGAAAAGAAATTTTGAGGACACCGACGGACACATGGCGTTCGGTAGGAACTCGTTACCTCCGGACACCATGAGGACGCCGGTTGCGTCAGCTCAGTTATCTCTCTCAGTTACATCGTCCAAATGTGTTATTTACAACGAGAAGGGAAATGATCAACTGAAGCAAAACAATGAACATGGATTAATACAAGAGATTAAGAAACTAGAAGTGTAGGATAATGGGATATGGAATTAATTAATTTTTAACTCGTTATTTGTGAAATAAAATTGAGAAAATTCATTTGTTATAGGCCTGACAAAGTGAAACAACTTTCTTTACTCTTTTCAGAGCATCCGTCCTTCCATAAATTTTAAACATCTTTAGATAACACTTACGGCACTTTCATGTTTCTCTTTTCTGTAACTGTCAGGCAGTAACTTCGCCTATTTCCTGACAGTTTGTGAAATTTTGATGAACTTTGCTGACTACCAAGTCAGAAATGTCTGTTCCTTCAACAAGCAGTGCAGGTTTCAATTTTTCAGTCCCAGTTCGGTCTTTTTGAGCAGTTGTAACCATATCTAAAACGTATTTTGTTGACTGAAAAACCCCTTATCTTTTGTCCTTCCATTTTCTCACAACAATACCATCAAAAGAGTTCTTTCCTCCAATTTCGTCCCTTTTTAAATTTTATTTTCAATAATAGGTTGAGCATGCCTCCTATTCTTTTTCAATGTCTCAAGCAAATGTGTTTTCTTTTCAAGAAGTTTTTTTTTTCATGAAAAACTGATGTGTAATAGCTATCAGTAACAACTGTTCGACCCTCGCCAATGTAATCATCCGCAAGCTCCAGCACGACTTTTTCTGACAATTTTTCCCCACAACATTCATACGCCCTGTGTACGTTATCATGCGTAAAATGTATCCAATTTTATTGCATAATTTGAAGATTTTAATTCCATATTTACGAATTTTTCCTGGTATTTACTGTAAAAAGAATAGTTGCCCTCTAAATAACACCATAGTTTCATTAATGGCGACAGTTTTACCCGGAACATATTCTGAACAAAGTTTCTTCTAAAACATATCTGAGGTTTCTCTGAACTTGTGAGTTCTATCACCTTTTTGGCAGATTTATTGTCACATGATGACAACAGAAGTCACAAAATGAACACAACGTAGCAGTAATTAAAACCAATTTATGCTTATGATTTAGGGTAAAATATTATTTTTGAACAGGACATTTCTGCTCCAATCATCTTCCACAATTCCAACCAATTTGCGAATTTCTTCGAGAGTCTTATCTACCAAGGTCTTCATTCCTGCACGAAGACTTACATTGTTATCATCTAAATACTGTGCAGCAATTCTCTTGGTTTCAGTCACAATCAAATTAACTACCTCGTCATCAAAAAATGTTAGGAAAACATGATAATGTTACAAATCATTCTTATCCGTTGGATAAGTGGATTTATAATTTTACTTATCTAGACCAATAAATAAAATTATTTTTAAATGACTACCATTCGATTCCATACACATCATACCTTTCTCTATTATTGTACTGAATTGAATTGAATGACTAACTATTGTATTGAATGACTAACGTCTGCATTGTACTTAATAAAATTTCTGTCAACAAAATCGTCATCCTTACCATTATCATCATCAGTATCATCATCGTTGTCATCAAATGCCTCGTTCCCCTGAGAACCATCGGAATCTTCCAAAATCCTTGATAACTCTTTCTCGTCTATGACTTTCGTTTCTGGACGCTATTTTTACGTGCGTATTAGTGCGTATCAATAATATTCTTCGCAGCACAGGAAGATCAACTATGACAGTATCAAAACTTAAGAACATGTTGAAAAAAAATTTAAAATCTGGAAGGAAGAAACACAAATTTACCAGATTTCCTGTGTATCTGCTACAGTAACAAATAAAATATTGATTCAAGCACAGAACAGCATAAAACCAACAGCAAGAATGACCAGGAAGGAGGAAACACGATTACTAATAATCAACTGATGATATCTCACAAACTAGAGATATTATCTACAGGCTACGTAACATCTATGTTGTATTTTTCATCCAAAAGACGGCTGCAAGTTGCTACTGTTTTTTCCACACGCCGCTTAAGGCTAAATGCACCGAAAAATACTTGTAGGAAAATTCAATAGATCGCAGCACTATCACAGGGGAATTTACTTCACTGATAACGTCTGAATCAATGGTCCGATTTTCGATTTGTAAACGGCATTTGACGCCTTTTTAAAATAGAATTTACGCTACAATAACCTTTTTCCAAAAATCTAACAAAAACGCGAAATTGAAATTAGTTCTCGAACTTTCGAGAACAAATTTTAAAATGTGGCCTTATAGCGCGATGGTGACATGCTTCCTGAATGTAACGCCGTGACAATCATGCAAATCGGACGAATAAGAGCGTCGTAAAGTGAAATTTACGAAAACCCTCGCCCCCCCTTCCCTTTATGCGCCGTTGCGTCACCCACCCGCCCGTTTTGGGCCCTCTGTCAGCGCGGTGGCATTGCCAGGCCCGGCGTCATGCGGTCAGCCCCGTCGGACGGACGGAGGAGGAGGTACTTGCGGGACACGCAAGCCACACACTCGGTTTATGCGTTCGTCACTTTGCATCTCAATCTATTATTCCACGGATATCAAACTAGACATTCTATAATACTATTACAGACCGAGGTAAACGGTCTGTATTAGTAGTACATAACTACCTTTTCACATATTTCTGTCTTCCTTCGAATACCATTTAAAATTTTTTTGATGCATTACGCAAAATATTGATTCCGATTTATAATTTTTGTTTAAAGGAACTAATTGTGTAAATACCCGCATTATTCCATCTTCTCACATCTTATTTTTGATATATTTACTTCTAAAGTGTTCGGTTATCACTCCACCTTGGTCTAAGATTTTCCGTTGTCAAATACCGTAAAAATGAGCGGAGTATACGCACGCGTTCTTTTATCCTACAACTCGATTTTTGATCTCAAAACGACGTTTATCTGCTTTAAAGCGTTCATCTGGTGAATCTCTTTTCCCAAGTAAGATAGTCGAAGCTAATTTTAAAAATGTTTTCGTACTTTCGGACGAATTTAAAAAAAGCATTATCTGGGCTGTCCGGGCCACGTCGCGTCGAAGGCTGTTTTGCCGACGTTTCGACCAATTTGTCGTGGTCTTTCTCAGGGCTGGTATGCCCATACATCTGATGGTATAGACATGCTAAGACCACGACAAGATGGTCGAAACGTTGGCAACAATCTTCGATGCGGCGTCACCCGGACAGCCAAGATCATGCACATGACTCTGGCCGAGGAAGCCTACGACTTCAAATTTTAAAAAAGTGGTAAAATAGCGGTCTGGCAAGCTGTATCCTGACTCCAACGCCGTAACAAGCATCTAAATAAGATAGTATGAATCATGACTTATCCCAGTGTACTTGGTAAGTTATTTTGATAGAAAATAAATTTGTTATATTTGTATAATTTTGAAGGTGGGAAATTGCTGTTATGCAGCGTGGGTTGAAGAATGCCCGAATTCTTTTCTTTGTCACATTTCTTAATAAGGAGACGTATATTTTCCCTATTTAACTGTGTATTGTTTGGCCTTTACTACGAACAGAAGCCATACCGTTCCACCAAAAGTCACAAACCCAAATAAAATGAAAACGCTATACACACTTGTGTTACGATCAAGAAGCAAACAACATGTCACTCAAACATTGACTTCATGTCTTCTCAGAACAAGAATCATTCTATATTAGATGAAGTGATATTGAACCTCATACAATGTTGTCAAACAGATATACTATTTCCTCGACTGCTCGCGTAGGCGGCAAATTGCAAAACACGTCAATATTCTGAATATTTACACTGTATACTTCGGCGAATTCTTTAGTTCTACCTCGTATGTACGACAGAAGACAGTAATATTTAAATATGTGGTTCATTAAAGTTTTGGAAATATATTTATTTGTGCAATGTAATTGAAGGTCTGGCATAATTCCAGAGCCAATTAAAAAATTTAACAGTACAAATCCTTTTTTAGCTTTATGGGTACTGGCCTGGTGGATGACGCAGTATGCTCGTATTAACAAATAAAGAGTTGGCACCCTTAATGATCATCTTTTTCTCTCTACTCCAAGGATCGGGTTCATGACTGTTTCTAGCTTCTACCAATTTTTCATTCTATAACGATTTGCTCGTTGTCTTCTACCGCTCGCGTTCTACACATACCAGGTTGCTTTAGAATGCTGTCAGTCCCATGTATCGAAGTCCATTCCTCCTTCACTCCATGAAGTCAGAAAGGATAGTATTTTGCCCTTGGATTTTGCTTGAACAATTAATTTTCATCTTTATTTCGCGTCGCGCTTCAAGGCGTCGTCCTATGGCGCTTCTGTCCTATGGCGAGAGAGACAACTCGCAATAGTCGAGGCTTGCGAAGCGCAACTGCATGAGTGGACAAATGAGTCATCAGCACGAAGATTTCATTGTTATCGAATCCCGCCAAAGCGATTTTCGCCGCTAACAGTATATACGCTAGTTCACGTGAACAAGTGCTCGCCGCGCTGGAGATGGGCGGTCGGCAAAACACATTCGTTAATTTTTTTTGGACCGTTGTATACACGAATTCCGCTTGCTAGGTTTGCATTCCCGAGAGCTGCACCAGACTAACGCCCTGCTCTCGGGCACTTGGCAACCGCAACACCTGCACTTCCAAACGTTTGCGTGCCGTGTACAGACTCCGTGTCATTATATACTATTTCAATTAATAACTGAACTAAAAATATAGGAATATTTTGTTTCTCTACGAAAATCTCAATGTGTGGTGCTATGTTGTGGTGTATTATTTGCCTGTAAATAGATCGAAACATGAAACTGTAATAATTATTTACGAAATATGTAACGTAATTTTCATCCTTCTACTTACGAGATCAAAATCGTACAAAGAGAAATATCAAGATTGTAGGACGATAAACATGGACTCTACAATAACTGAATGATGCCAAGAAATCCTGGGTGCCAGCGTGATTATCCTTTTCCTTGCGGTCGAAACAGCATAATATTTTTCCTAGAATTTTGGAATTTTTTCCATCTAGATCTAACCTCTGTTAAAACAAGTTATATTATTTTTAAAATATTAAAAATGACCAACTGGCACATGTCATACTTTTTCAAGAAGTTCGTATAATGTTTTTTCCCGTAAAGTCCCATCACTTTGGTTTTGCTATTTTGAAATGTTTTCAATAATATCCTTGGTGAATTTTGATGAAATTAATAAACCGACTTCGTAAATTATCTTATCTTTTTAGGATCAAAATTACTTTTTGTATAAAGTTCATCAAATTATCACGCAATCGAGTTTTCGGGGTCGTTTGGAATGTGCCGCACATTTTTGCCCAACATGTTATCTTTCAGATGGCAAAAAGACAGAACCAACAGTGAAGAACTGTTGGGTAGCTATTAAATAATCTAGTGACTACATGACATATGTTACCATAGGGGTAAAAGTGAATAAGAAACGAAAATAAAAGAAAGTTATAATTCTATCTATAATATGAAAAGGAATTCGTGGCAGACACACAGAGGAGTACTGACTGACTGACAGACGACGGAAAGTGACGGACGGACTCACTGAATGGACGGACCGGAC
The DNA here is from genome assembly GCA_017312745.1 of Gryllus bimaculatus. Classification (NCBI taxonomy): domain Eukaryota; kingdom Metazoa; phylum Arthropoda; class Insecta; order Orthoptera; family Gryllidae; genus Gryllus; species Gryllus bimaculatus. The sequence continues at coordinate 893,588 of BOPP01000232.1, read as the reverse complement.
GGAACTGAAGACTGCGGACCTGAATGACGTGACTTGACGGATGGACCGGACTGACGGATCGGCACGGACTGACGATGGACGGACGGACTGACGGACGGACTGACGGACGGACTGACGACGGACTGGGCCGGAACGACGGACTGACGGATGGACGGACTGACGGATCCGACTGACAGACAGACTAATGGACCTGAGAGACTAATTTGGACGGACATGAGTGTCTGACAGACGGGCTGACAAACTGATGGACGGACGCCTGACGGAACGGACTGACTGACGAAGCACTGAACGGGACGGTCTGACGGACGGATGGACTGACAATACGGTCGCATGACAGACAGCCGGCCTGATGGAGCGGTCGGCTGAGGACTAAACGATCGCCTCACGGACGGACGGTTTGGCTTAAAGAACGGACGGGTGGGCCTGACGGAGGGACGGTCGGCCTGACGGACGACAGTAGCGGCTGGCGGACGACAGTCCGGCCTGACGGACGACAGTCGGCGCTGACGGACGCATAGTCTCCTGACGGTACGGACAGTCAGGCCTAACGGATACGGACGGGTTTGGCCTGAATCGGACTGCCTGAACGGACGAACGGCTAACGGAAGGAACGGACTGAACTGACGGACAACGGATCCAGAGGAATGGAACTGAAGGAAGACTTGACGGAAAGGACTGACTGGCAAATAGTCACAAAATCAAAATACTCAGGAATAGTCAGATCGACTTGTTGGAGACGAATCTGTCAGTTGATCGAATTGCTGGTCGATTCTCATTTAATCGACTTGCTGGTCGATTCCTCATTTATCGAAATTCATAGCGTCGGATTCCTCTATTTAATCGACGTGCAGGGTCGATCCATCACTAGGATCGACTTGCTGGGTCCATCCCTCACCTGACGACTTGCTCGGGTCGATCCCCCACTTTCATCGACTTGCGCTAGGTCGATCTCCCACTTGATCGGCTTTGCTGGGTCCGAGTCCCACTTCATGCACTTGCTGGGTCCCGATCTCCGACTTGATCGACTTGGGGTCGGTCCCCCAACTTAATCGACTTGTTGGTTCGATTCCCCCCACTTGAAAGACTTGATGGGGCGATCTCTCAACGTGATCGATTGCTGGGTTGGAATTTCCACTTATGGTAATGGTTGGCTTAACAAGTATCATAGTTTGCTTACTAGGATCACGCTAGCTTAACAAGGGATCATTCTCCTTGGCTAAGAAAGACTCCCATTTCCTGGAATTTTATCATGCACTGCATTCACGAGACTAATCCACCATACATCAAACCTCTCTAATAAATGACCATTTTTCACCATTACAGGTATCCGAGCCTGGAATAAATTACCAGCGAGACTAAAGCATTTAAATACTTTCGGAAAATTCAAAGCTGAATTAACCACATGGGTAAGAATAACGGTATATAGAACGGCGTCAACGTCTTCTTCAATCTCCAGACTTTCCACTTCAAGCGCCCGGTCACCGCCCGCGTTAAAAACCTTCTATTTCCCCCTCTTTATTCTCAATATTCTACCCCATACCTCATTGCTCTATCTCTCAATTTCATTCCCTCTCACATCTAAATTATGAGCATCATTATTTTTTGTGTACCCTAATGAAATTGTATTAAAATATACAAAAGTATGAGTGGCGTTCCAGATAAAATATACTTGTAGCTATCTTTGTACCATCATCAGGATATTCACTACAATATATTGGCATAAACAAAATTGATGTTAAGATACCCGCACTCTTTGTATTGTTCCTTAATACTGCCAGTATTGTGTTTTAAAATTACTGTTGTTATTAGCTTATAG
>BOPP01000232.1:880226-891747 GCA_017312745.1 Gryllus bimaculatus | reverse complement strand
CGGTCAGTTGATCGAATTGCTGGTCGATTCTCATTTAATCGACTTTGCTGGTCGATTTCCTCATTTAATCGAAATTCATAGCGTCGGATTCTCATTTAATCGACGTGCAGGTCGATCCATCCACTAGGATCGACTTGCTGGGTCCATCCCTCCACCTTGACGACTTGCTCGGGTCGATCCCCCACGTTTCATCGACTTGCGCTAGTCGATCTCCTCACTTGATCGGCTTTGCTGGGTCGAGTTCCCACTTCAGCGACTTGCTGGGTCCCGAATCTCCGACTTGATCGACTTGGGGTCGGTCCCCCACTTAATCGCTTGTTGGTTCGATCCCCCCACTTGAAAGACTTGATGGGGCGATCTCTCACGTTGATCGATTGCTGGTTGGAATTTCCACTTATGGTAATGGTTGGCTTAACAAGTATCATAGTTTGCTTACTAGGATACAGCTAGGCTTAACAAGGGATCATTCTCCTTGTAAGAAGACTCCCATTTCCTGGATTTATCATGCACTGCATTCACGAGACTTAATCACCCAACATCAAACCTCTCTAATAAATGACCATTTTTCACCATTACAGGTATCCGAGCCTGGAATAATTACCAGCGAGACTAAAGCATTTAAATACTTTCGGAAAATTCAAAGCTGAATTAACCACATGGGTAAGAATAACGGTATATAGAACGGCGTCAACGTCTTCTTCAATCTCCAGACTTCTCCACTTCAAGCGCCCGGTCACCGCCCCGTTAAAAACCTTCTATTTCCCCCTCTTTATTCTCAATATTCTACCCCATACCTCATTGCTCTATCCTCATAATTTCATTCCCTCTCACATCTAAATTATGAGCATCATTATTTTTCTGTGTACCCTAATGAAATTGTATTAAAATATACAAAAGTATGAGTGGCGTTCCAGATTAAAATATACTTGTAGCTATCTTTGTACCATCATCAGGATATTCACTACAATATATTGGCATAAACAAAATTGATGTTAAGATACCCGCACTCTTGTATTGTTCCTTAATACTGCCAGTATTGTGTTTTAAAATTACTGTTGTTATTAGCTTATAGTGTATTGGCGTTCTCTGGTGTAAAAATTATTGTATAATTTTGTAAAGTGCTACTGGTAACTAAACGTAGCTTTCTGTAACGTTCCTCAAATAACTTCACTTTCGCCGTACTTCTCTTCGTCCTTTTTTCGCTTTTTTCTTCTTCCCTCTCCCTCACAAACTTTATCATTTATACTTTTTGACCCCTTCCCTTTCGTCTTTCTTTTCTCTTTCACGAAACTCCCTTTCACTACTCACTATAACATACTCAGTTCTATGAATGTTCGGCCCTAAGCCGCCATCCTGAGTGAGGTTTTTCTGGTTTACTCAATCGCTTAAGGCGTATGCCGGATGGTCCCTAGGTTTGTTCTCCCAGACGTAAATGTACAGCTTGTCCTCCCCACTTAAATGTACTATTCTAAATGTATGTAAATTCAGTGGTTAGGCGAAGAGCAGGCCCTACGCCTTGAGCCTCGCCATTAATAAAGACATTATTATTTATTATTATTATTATTATTATTATTATTATTATTATTATTAAATGAACCTTTTAGATAAGTGTGAGTGGAAATGCCTTAAGAACATTGTTCGATTTTAAATCGTAACTCTTAAAGACAAATAGATGTTCAAAGACATGTAGACACCAAAACCGACTAAATAAAACAGTAGAAAAAATTATCGTACATTTACTACTTATTGACATTTTGGACGTTATAAATGTTAACTTAAATTGTTAATATTCTTGCGCCAGTATAAATATTTTTGACGCCTCGTCTTTCGCAAGGCTGCAATTTGACCGATAATCTCTCTTGAATAGTGAGGAAAATTCAATAAAAATTAATCTTAGACGTAGCACCACTTTAACCGCCGGGCCTGGCCGTGCCGCCGCGCTGACAGAGGACCCACAACGGGCGGGTGGGTGACGCAACGGCGCAGAAGAGGAAGTGGGAGGGGCGAGGTGTTTTCGCAATTTTCACTTTACGACACTCCTATTCGTCCGATTTGCATAATTGTCACGGCGTTGGATTCAGGAATCATGTCGCCATCGCGCTATAAGACCACATTTTTAAATTTGTTCTTGGAAGTTTGAGAACTAATTTCAAATTCGCGTTTTTGCTAGATTTTTGGAAAAAGGTCATTGTAGCGTAAATTTTATTTTAAAAAGGCGTCAAATGCCATTTACAGATCGAAAATCGAACCATTGGTTCAGACGTTATCGGTAAAGTAAATTTTACTTATTTTGGTGCTGCCACGCGGTGGCTACAAATTGTACTAGTGTCGGGACATTTAGCCTTAAACATAAGTTATAAAGAAACAGACAAGAGCTTGACGCCGCCGCGCCGGCGGCCACGCAGCGTCTTACGTGAGTAACCGCTGTTGCTGCCGGTGTCCTCACGGCAGTCAACCTGTTAAATAAATTAAGTATGACATATATTTAGAGTCAATTTCGAGCAAGGAAAAGAACGTATCGTTTCGCCACTCTTTATTTACGTAACGTTTTGCTACCTGTGGTAGTCATAACTAACTCGTGCTATTCGTGCTGTCGTTCACAATATTTTATTTTATTTGAAATCATAAATGTACACTTTCTTGTCAAAATATGGAAAGTATTCCCGGATTACCTAGTTTACAGTGGCGCTAAAGCTTTATTTTTCGTACAACTTCCCCTGGAACATTAATTCTAAAACACGAAATAAATCTGACGTGCTCTGAACACGCTGAAGGGGACTGTTTGGAACGACGTCCACTAGCAATTTTCCAGCGCCCTTAAAACGCTACACCTGCAGAGTAGTAGACGATTTCATCAATGAACCGTCTCCGAATTTTTTAGAGGAAAACCTCGTCCTAATACAAACGCTTAACTGGTTGCCACTATTTCTTATTCAGCGCTGCTCTTAACGCGAACCACGTCCCATCTCGACGCCCGTGCCGCAGCGCGCATCGCGTTTCGGTTCATTCTATGTAGCGCCCGCCTCTTCCTAACCCCCTGGAAAGTGGAGGGACTGCCAAGAGCGCGGAAAGTTCTTGTAGCGGCAATGGAACACTTCGACTCCGCGTTTCGCCTTTTCGTAAATTCGCGTAATAAAATTTTCGCCTCGGCGAGCTCGGTAGAAATAAATTAGGATGAAAGGCACAATTCCTCGTCTGTACTTCCTCCTACGCACTGAATTTTGTGAATGTAGAATAAAGCAAGATTCTGTGATGCCAGAGCATTTTGAGTAACGAGTAAAAAGAAAAGAGTTTGCTTTAAATCTCAATGAGTCATCTGTTAAGAAATACTGAACATGTTTTCATTGATTTATAATTGATAACCATGATAGTTTATGAATTAAGTTCTAGTTTCGCCACTCTTTATATAGGTAATCCGGGAATACTTTCCATATTTTGACAAGAAAGTGTACATTTATGATTTCAAATAAAATAAAATATTGTGAACGACAGCACGAATAGCACGAGTTAGTTATGACGACCACAGGTAGCAAAACGTTACATAAAGTTCTAGTTTCTATTGTGAGAATAAGTATAAATCGTTTTCGTTACTTAAAAATCTTTTATTTGAGAATAAGTTTCCCAAATTATACAGATTTTCATCACAAATTAAAACTATGGTGCGAAATGCTTCCTTTCCAACTTCCCCGTCGCTCCCTCCCTCACCGCCTCCTCCTTGCCAGCCAACCACACACCTCTTCGCTACCTCTTTTCATCTCCCCCCCCCCGAAACTCGCCTTTCCTTCCTCCCTCACCGAACTCTCTCCCATCTCTTTCCACACTATCCTTACATCCCCAAAGTCCTCGCGTCCCCAAACCGACACATGAAACCCTCCCACCACGCGGTTTCTCCCCACAATCCTCCTCCCCCCAACTCACCACACTTTTCACATTTGACTGACGCGTTCTTCGCTATTAACTCCCTCTCCACCACACCTCCTCCCACCATGCAACACTTCTCGTCCGGCTTCTCTCCCCGCCGCCGCCGCCGCCGCCGCATCGCCTTCCTTTACGCCTGCCATGTCTTTCTACCACCCTCGCTGGCATGCGACACTAATTCCAACGATACCTTCTTTCGCTCCCTCCACTAAGAATCTTCCCTTGCGCCACCCCTACGACCGTGCCCCGCCCAGATGTCCGTAAAGTTAGCGTACCCATTAATCACAATATTGAAAAATTGAATCCCATAATTTTGTTCTAATTAAAGACTAATTTATACCCAAATTTAAAAATTTTCTACTAATCCCCAACATCGAAATATTCAAAACTAAAGGTGGGTACGCTAACTTAACGTTAAGTTAGCATACCCACACAAGAAAAATGCATTGTACATAAAAACTAAACGTACCAGACGCATGCCCGAATTAAAGACTAATTTATACCCAAATTCAAAAATTTTGAAAATTTGTCCACCATCGAAATATTCAACACTAAAGGTGTGTACGCTACCTTAACTTCAAATTAGCGTACCTACACAAGAAAAACGCATAATACATAAAAACGAAATATACCAGACGTTTGCCCGAATTAAATACTAATTTATACCCAAAGTCAAAAATTTTGAAAATTTGTCCACCATCGAAATATTCAACACCTAAGGTGGGTACGCTATCTTAACGTCCAAATTAGCATACCTATAACAAGGAAACCGCATGAGTTACATAAAAACTTAATGTACCAGACGTTTGCGCCGAATTAAAGACTAATAATACCCAATCAAAAAAAATTTGAAAAGTTCACAAAACATCGAAATATTCAAACAACCTAAGGTTGGTACGATATCTTAAACGCAAATTAGCATACCTTACACAAGAAAACGCATAATACATAAAAACTAAATATACCGATTTTTGTCGAGGTCTGCAAATTGCTGTTGTACGTAATTGTAGAGGAAATAGGGTGTACAGTAAATGTTCATGTGTCTTCTAGTTCTGGATTGTGAATTTTTCCTGTACCCAGTACTTTCGTTAGCAGCAGCAGTATGGTTGAAATATTTGAAAGTCAAGCGTTTGGTTCAGCCACATAGCTTATCTCAAGAGTGAAAAGATTTATTTGTTAATTGTGGCGATCCACAAATAAGCTAACTATCAAAGACTTGAGTGAATTACTTCAAATATTTGGCAAAGAAAGTTGAATTGGTCCACGAAATCTCAGGGGATAATACTGAATAAATATTTATTGAAAATTTCTTTTTCAACATCAATTGGAAGAATTTTTCTCTCTCTTGTACATACGTAAGACGGAGTAATATACGTAATATAGAAAAGTTGTGTAGCGGCGCGGAACTGTAGTGCTAAAAACAAACACCATACTTTCTCCGCATTTAGTGATATTACGTAATACTGTATTGCACTAGTTTGTAATACATTTTTAAATACATTATAAATTGGTATGATTGGAATTTTAGCTATTCCTTTTCCTTTACACGAAGCCCCTTGGCAATTTAAAAAGAAATAGCTAGAAGGAGTACCGTTTCCGAGTTGGACTAGCCCCTTTGAAGCAGGCAAATTCGTTTTGTCGTAACAAATTTCACATGGGTACAGATTCTACGGGGATTCTACGAGAATCGAACCCGGAATCCCAATGGTGACAGGCATGCAACTTCGCCACTGAGCCACAAGAACACATTACCCTCATTTAATCAAGTAGTATGTAAAACAACCATTATTAAGCGTTTGCTATCGCAGAGCACTTCCTTAAACCACCTCCATAAAATAATATGCTAAGAAAGTACATTACGTGAAAGTGGCTACCAAAACCAAGTGACATTCCTTTCCCTCGCCATCTGAGTGTCTGATGGTAATTTGCTTTGCACCCTCTGAAGGGATTGCCTTGCATCGGCGTAATTTCCTTTCTTGTGTGTATGTGTGCGTGTGTGTGCCGCTCTCGCGCATTGCGAGGTGAATGTTGTCCTAAAGCGGCGCTCTCGTTTCAGGCACAAAGGCTTCCTCAAGGACTGTCCAAACGGGCTCCTGACCGAGCAGGTGAGTGTACGCATGCGCAAGTTGAGATGTAGATACTTTCGTTTCAATGTGAAGGAATTTATTTACTCCTCTTCACCACAAGTATGTAAATGTAAGTGACATCAGGATCGGGTTTGAATCTTCACACTCAAAAATATATATTTAATAATATCGCTGTAACAGTTATAAAATTAATTATTATAAAATAATGATAAAACTGCATATACCATCGTAATAAAGCTGTTGCTTATACAACTTCCTTATCCCTTAGTTACTCGAGCTGGAGTACTTCGTACGCCACTGGAACTGTTATCACAGTAGGTGTCGGATAACACCAGCGCCCGTGCTGACATCTGACCTAACCTTGCAGAGAAGGCATTTAGCTGCATCCTCCTCCATACTCAGTTGCGTAAGATTTACTGCAGTGGCTATAGAAGAATTTTCATAACGATGGGATAAAGTGACAGTTCGCGAAACAAGTGAACAATACGTGTACTTCAGAGAAGTATCCCTCCGCCGCGTCAGCTGTTTAGTTACGCCTCTTCGTAGTGTTTGTTTACGGTTCACGCGTGACATCTCTAAAGAGATGTCCGAGTTTCGCTTAGTTATATGCACGCACGCGAGTCTGGGAAATATAGAAATTTATTTACATAAGTGGGAAAATGTCTTAATGTAATATCACATTCGATAAAAGAAAACTGCCATGAATGTAAATAGAAAGAAAATTGATTTTTCAGGGGACGTTCAAATACCTTTTCTGGACGTTTCACAGCAAATGGCTCATCCACTTTTGTGGTGAAGAGGGTGGTTTATATATAATTATAACATCCCGACTATCAAAACTTGGTACTATGCTCTCATAACTCAAATGTGTTTTAATGATTGTTTTATATTTCACTAATGTTATGCTTCTCAATGCATGCCTTGATCTACAGCTAAAAGCTTTATTAAATTTTCTTGAGAGTTGTTTCCTTTACACGCATTCATTTTTCAAATAAATATTTTAAATACTAAATATCGATAGAACATCTCTACGATGTTAAAAGAATAAATGGGATGGGTATTAAAAATGTCCTGTAAAGGTACATAAATATATGTAATTTTACTAGATTTATGTAGCACTTTGACCAAAGGTTCGGAATGTTAATTCCATTACACTAGGACACAATAATATAATAATAATAATAAAAATTAATATTTTATTTATCAATATTAATGAATTCAGCAGATGCACCTGAATGAGAAATTACTTCGCTTGGATGCAGTTCAAGCAAGATTGTAATGAAAACGAGATATGGTAGAAAAGCAACAATTTATAAACAGTATTACAAAACAGAATCCTATCACGCTTAAAACAATTATATAAAACATATGTTAATACAAAAAAAAAGAAAATTATCAAAAACAGTATCCAAATTTAAATAATATATAATACACAATACAATTCACAAACCAACAATTATAATACAATACACAAAAATTATAATACAATACACAAAATTCACTACCACATACATTTAAACAACACACAAATTTAAAGAAAGAAATTAACAAGGGAATTTTTTTTTTGATTAATTGTGGTAAATATATATTTCCTTGTGTCAGTGGAAGTTTCCTGGAACAAAAAGAGAAAATTTCATTAGTATTCCGTTTAGTTAACTTTTAATTAGTATTCTATATTTTAATTGAATATTTTCTCTCTTCAAGCACCATGGCTTGTCATTATTTGGGTTCAAGAATATACTTCCCTAGAAAATCAGCAATATTTTATCCAGTCTCGAAGGTAGTCTGAAAGATGGTCCGAGCCAACTGCTTCATCCTCAGGCAACCAAATGTGGATCTATTGAAGATAATGTGAAAAGTAATAAAAGACAAAATTTACAATGAAGATAAAGTGAAAAGTAATAAAAGACAATATTTACAATTTCATTAATTAAAATATAATTAAACTATTAAACAATAGGATCTTCTTTGATAATTTACCCATAAATGCAGTGCATATCGGTTTTTCCTGTAAAAGTACAAAGAAAAATGCATGTGAATATGGAAAGACAATATGTTAATTACTATACACACTTTAAAATAATTTCAACTTTACCTACAGTTCTTCAAATTTAACACCCCTCTCCTGATGGTCCTGGTAATGGGATATCAAGAGGTTCACTGTTATCTTCATTCTCTTCATCACTCGAATTGTCTTCTCCTAAATTGATGATAATGGGTTCCACATTCATGCTGTTCCATTTCACTTCTCGATTCCAGTCTTCTTCAACAATTTTCTCTGTATGTTTCACATAGTTTTCCCATCTGAATCAGGTAATAACGTTCTCATTTAACACAATACACATTTCAATGATTATCTAAGAAATAGTAACAAACTGTAAAATATAATATGATTATCATTCACTTACTTCTCAGCTGTAACTTGATGAAGGGCATCGTGCCAAAATTGTTTTACATGAGCACGATCAAATTGACTTCCAACATGAGTTTTGTAATACCTCTTGCAATCATTTCACGCCATTTCCATTGGATTATAGTGGCAGTGATAGGGTGGTAGTCGCAACATAGTATGTCCAGCAGTATTAATAACATTGTCCACACGGTACCTACAAATATTTTACTGGCATGAAAATATTCTACTTCCCAAAAACTGTTCTGAATATTCTCAACAGTGCCATGATTCTTATTAGAAGGCTTTTAACTCAATATGAAATGTGTTAAAAGTCAGTATATCATTGTAGAACATTCATCAATACAAATTTAGAAAATCAGTAACATATTTATAATGAAACTTGCTGACCACTATATGTGGTTGTAGATTATTTATTATAAGTGGGCAAAGCATTCAGAGAAAATACATACCGTTTCTCTGGCTTGTTTGATGAAGCTAAAGCAAACAGTTCCTGGTGAAGTGTATCAGCCCTAAATGGAATATTGTGGTTTTCCAGAAAGTTTTTGTTGCAGTTTTGTCCACTTTCTTGTAGGTAATCTCTCCAACTGTAAGCATAGAAAATATAAAATGATTTCCTTAATTTCCTTTTTGGAAAATAAGTCACATCATCTTTGTTGTTTTGCATTTTGTATTTACAGAATTGAGAATATTGCTATTATATTGTTTCTTACAGAGTACAGCGCAATTGATATTCAACTGTTACTTACATGAGCACTGTGATATGAAGCATTATCTAGCACAATAACAGACGGTTCATCAAGTTTTGGAAGTAGAGTATTCTCCATCCATTCCTCAAACATCTCCCCATTCATTGTTCCATGGTACTCTTCACTACTATTTGCGATGGAAACACTAGTTCTGCATCATCCAGAAACCCCTTCTTACCTCCTGCATGTAAAACTATAAAACGTTGTCCTTCACTCAGATTCTTTCTCACACAGCTGAAAATACTTGAGTCTTGCCAAGTCTTGGTAGCATAACCTAACAAAAAAAGTTGTACAAATATCAAAATCAATTATGTGGAGAGTGCTTAATAAAATACACACATTATAGATCTGCAATTACCTTTCGAAAAAACCAAGTCTCATCTAAGAAAACCAAATTACTATCTACATCTTTCAAATTTTTATACTGCCATAAATATTCTATTCTATGAGCACTAATATCCGTTCTTTCTATCAAGGCCCTTCGATTGTCCGTCTTCTCCCATGAAAATCCCATCTCCAATAATAATTTTCTCAAAGTTGTTACCAGAAAATCCCACATCCTCATTTTTTCTCACTTCCACGATCAAAGAATCTAATGTCACATGTTCACCTGCAAAGAAATGATCATCAATTCAAACGGGAACTTCAATAGAAATATACTTGTCAAGTAATTAAATATAAATTAAAACTTACCCTTTTCACACATCTCGTAAATAATTTTTCTGATGATGCCTTTGCCGAAATCGTCCACTTTGTCTATTACAAGCGCTTTTCGATTTCTTTTCTTCCTAGGAGTCATCAATTCATGAATGTTCTGTTTATAATACATAAATACACATAATTCATAGTTATACTTTTATCAATTGTACAATAACAGTCATTAAAGTGTAATTATAAAATTATAAAAGTTTACTTTAAAACTGTATTTTTGCTCAGATTCAGCAGTTCTGCTGTGAGCATAAGAACAGACCCTGCTTGGAGTATTTCTTCTCGTTGCATTTCTTCTATTTTCCTCGCAACGGATATAATGTCTTCTTGTCGCTGGCGTGAATAAGGAGAATGCACTTTGCGCCCACTCTGGCTTCTCATTGTTAACAATCGTGTTACAATTGTACAAAAAAGCACGAAATATCACGAAAAGCTCCCAAACACAGGTCGCCAGTCGCCACATAGCACAGATGCCGGAAACACGGGCACCGTCACGAGTACGCATCTCACTTTCAAGATTCGATTATAAAACGAACATAATACTTATCACATAAAAACTAAATTCAATATAATTTTTATAAAAAAAAGAATTTTTACATTAGAGCACAAAGCTCTGCACTTTCTAATTTCAATTGTTTCTCGTGGCGCACTATATTTTCGTCAGACGAGGACATCACAGCAGGGAGCGTCGTGGACTGTTTACAAGTTAGCCAACTGCAAACGAACGAATGGAGGACGGAGAGTCTATTACGTTCAAGGACACAACGACCACAGAATCGTCAGTTGTGTTGCCAGCACTAGCTGTCAAATCATCCCATCGTTAAGAAAATTCCTCTATAGACGATAGTATTTCCGTTGGAAAGTGTTCGTTGGCTTACTTTCTACCCCACGCGGATACCAATGTGAGTTTTCATTTCCTTTTAATTAGCATTGGATTTTCTTTATTTATTGATTTAATTAAACAAATTTATTTTGTTTGGTGTCCGAGGAGTTGAGCGTCCCGAATTAAGAAAGGTAACAGCAAAAAATTGGTGGCTTTGGCACTTCAACGTGAATGCTTCTTCATTGTCGGAAATACAATTGTAGAATTGGTAGATTTTAAAATGTATAAAAATTGAATTTATTTAAGATATTATAAACAAATATATTTAATAAAACAAAATTCGATAAGACAAGACTTTCAGCTAATAAAGTACTGATCTTAATTAAAATGTAAGATATGAATAAGTCTTAGGCTTCAATATTTTTCGTCGCTTAACCTTTATTGTATATGACCGGTAAATATACTTTTGGGATTCCCAATTGATACTTGCTTTAGGGGCAGGAAACACTGTGGACGGGATGTCTTCAGTATACTAATTCCAAAAAACCGATCTCAGAATTTTACTAAAATTGTGAATTGGAGACCATTGTGTGTACCTACCGCGTGTAACGTCGCGCCAACGGGCTAGATGGACCACACATGCCGGAAGCTAAAGCCATAAAAGATTCGCCGTCAACAACAGTCATCGAAGCCTTATTAGAACTATTTAGTAGGATAGGACTTCCGCGGGAACTACAAACCGATCAAGGGACATCAGGGCTTCACGAGCGCGTTGACGGCAGAATTTGCGGAGCGATTCGGCATCCGCTTAATCCACAGTTCACCG
>BOPP01000232.1:855332-878980 GCA_017312745.1 Gryllus bimaculatus | reverse complement strand
CGCTACCACCCCCAGAGCATCGCCAATCGAGATGATAACACCGTTACCAGAATAGCTTTTTTTTTTCAATTTATTAGTTTTTATTCGGGAAGTACATAAGTCATTTACATCACTTTATCATATGTTATTGTATGACTTACAAATATTCTTAAAACTAACTCTAGCAGGAGCTTCAATTTGGCACCTACTCTTCACCAATTGTTGGAAAATATGTTTAGGAGGGCATTTAAAGGGTAACGGTTTTTGTTAGTTCGTGTTCGAGTATAAGTCTGTTGAGGGCGAGGTTGATTTGGCTTGATGTGTGGTATAGAATTGATATTTGAATAAAAGTTATTGGATAGATGGGCTATGTGTTTGATGATGGTTTTATATTCAATTCTTTTGTAGTTGTCTGTTGAATATAAACCATGGTGCGTTGAGTTGGCTAACGGGAAGAAAGAGAAATCTATTTTGTATTATTTGCAGTTTATTTGTGGTTGTGGCTGATGGCGTTTGTCCATGTGACGGGGCATGCTATAACATTAATGGGTCTTGATTTATAATTTAAATGTTGTAGCAATTGTCTATTGATAGGCAGCTTTTGGGAGGTTATTATGAGGTTGTAATTGGGCTATTTTGCATTTTGCTTGATTTGGAGTTTTTGATGTAATGGTGGGAGTTCCAGTTTCAGTGTTGTATTCTAGGTTTAGTCCAAGGTATGTTTACTGTTTTGGAGGTGAGGAGTCCATGGAATTGTGTTGTTGTTATTGTAAAGGGGAGGGGTGTAGAAGTGCTTAAAGCGAGAGTATTTTGGCCAGTGGATTTGTTAGTTTAGTTTAATTCCATATTGTTGACCCAGTTTATCTATTTTGTCTTAGATGTGTTTTGTATTTTTTCACCTAATGATTTTTAAATTGAATGGCTGGATTTGTAATTTACATTCGTCTGGCAAATTGTGCTATGTGGGTCTGGGTTTGTGGTCGGATATCTGATGAGTTAGGATTATTAAATTAAGTTGGAGAAAGTGGGGAGCCTTTGTGGAAGGCCCTGCTTGTATTTTAGGGGTTTGAATTGTGTTTTTCTACTGCACTGTGAATGTTCTATCTGTTAAAAAATGTTTTATAATGGTGAACCAGGTAGATTGGTGTTCCAATTTGCTTGCAGTTTAAATATAAGGCCTTGGTGCCAAACTGTCTTTCAAAAGGCTTGCTGAATATGTCTAGTTAAGGTTGCTATTGGGCTTTTTATCTTTGATATGCTGAATGGATGTGTTCAGTTAGTCTAAGAAGTTGGTGTGAAAAGTGGAAACTCGATTAATAAAGCCAAACTGATGTTGGGGTATGTTTTCTGTTTTGTTTAGCATAATGTTAATCTTTTCAGAATTAGTTTTTTCAAGAATTGTTTGACAGAGTTGGCAAGCAAACTTGATTGGCCTGTAACTTTCTGGATTACTGGTGAATTTTTATTTGGCTTTGGGATAGAAAATTTTTTGAGTTTTCCAAAGTATTGATAGTAACCAATTCTTATATGGAGTTATAAATATTATTTAATGAAGGCTATTGTTGGAGTGGGTAGGTTTTTATAATTTTATTGTTAATATTATCATGTCCAGGGGCTTTTTTGAGGGGGGAAGACTTTTTATTTAAATCCTAATTTCATTTGGATGATATATTATTTTGTTTTTTGTGGAACCATTATAGTTCGGAATCGGAAGACCGAGTTTGCAATTTTTGTATATGTTCTGTGGTAGCTGAGGAATTATTGAGCGTAAAAAAGTACTTCAAAGAAGTCAGCTAATGCTTCGGCTTTGTCTATGGGGGAAAATTTTTTTCCAGATTGGCGTGCTTATAGGAGGGATGGTGCTGTTCTTTCTTTAAACATTGTTTAGTAAAATTCCAAACTGAGTGTTTGTTGAGCTTAGGGGATTTAATTAAAGAGTTTGTAAGAAGAGTGTCGTGTTCTTTAATTTGCGTTTTGTTTATCTTGTTTAGGGATGTTAAGCTCTTTTTTTATTTGGAATTTCTGTTAATGTTCCAAAGGTCTTCCTTGTTCCTGTTTTTTGGTTTGTAATATGGTTGATTATGGTTCTTGGCAATTTAGTGCGTGTTTTTAGTTTTTTATTTGCTAATGTTACTTGTGTTGCGTGAACGATACACTGGTTACATATTGTTTAATAATGCTATTCGAACTTTCCGATTTCTAAAGGCGTTTTTAGATTCTGGGAATTTTGGGGGTTCTGTGATAACTATGTTTTTTCTAAATTCTTTCCAGTTTATGTTAATTAAGTATTTTAATGTGGGTGGGGTGTTGTGTGGGGGCGTTGTTGATGTGTAGATATTATTACAGGGAGGTGATCGAGTCAAGTTTCGTGTAGACGGTGGAATATAAATGTAAGTTCCATCGTTGGTATATTGCAATGTCTAATGTTGGTCTGGGTTTATTTGATCGTAGAGTAGTTAGGTTGGTTCTGTTAGGAGTAATTATGGTGTAATTTTGCGTTCGGTAATAATTGTTTGTAAATGTTTCCTCGCTGTTTGTTGACTGCATCCAGTTGGTGGTTTTTGGGTTCAAATCTCCTAATAGAAAGTAGGGGGTTGATTTGGTTAAATAGCGCTGCGATTTTTGTGTCTTTGGAATTTTGTTTGGAGCTTGTATGCTGTTATAATGGCGTATACTCTGTTGTTAAGAGGTACTTGTAAAAAGCGACCGTTTCTAATCCAGGAGTGTTTGGGTATGTGTTGCTGTGGTGTAGGGTATTGATTTATCCACAAGGATCGAGGACACCTCCCCCCAGCGCGGAGCGATATCGACTGCGATAAGAGCGAACTGCACTGTACCGTGGTCGAAGAGAGAATGATGAATAGACTGATGAAGGTGCTTTGCTTAGAGGCCGGGACAGAGTGGGAGAAACAGCTCCCAGCTATTATGTTCGCGCTGCGAACCACTGTACATGAAAGTCTGGGATTCTCACCGGCCGAACTACTCTACGGCAGAAACCTGCGTACTCCCATCACGCCCATGTATGAGCATTTGGCGGATGCAAAAGAGCAGACGAGTCCGGTGGTCGAGCACGTCTTTAAATTAATAAACCGATTAAAAGAAACTCGAGAGCTAGCACATCAGCGAATGGCGTCCGAACAAGAGAAACGTAAGGTTGGGTACGACTGGAAGGCCATTCGCAGGACGATTGTAACGGGAAACAAAGTCCTAGTTTTGGCTCCGAACAAAACACAGAAGTTGGCAGTTCAGTGGATTGGTCCGGGTGAAATTAAAGAACAAATTTCGGAAACTAATTACGTAGTTCAAATGACAGGGAAAAAAGAGGCAAAAGTGTACCACGTAAACATGTTAAAGCGGTACCACCAACGGACCGAATACGTTAACTTCCTCGGTATCACTTCGGAAGGGACGGCAGAGGAAGAAGACGAGCTGGATCGGTACGCGTTGAAATTAGACTCAAGTGATTTTGACATCGAGTCATTGCTTGACACCCATGTGGATCTGGAATTTCGGGCAGCCTTGAAAGATGTCATTTTCAAATACAAAAACATATTTTCGGGAAAGCCGGGATTAACTCACGTCATAACAATGGATGTAGCACACTGATCACACTCAAACAGTTAGGAGCGCGCCGTGTAGGATGTCACCGAGACAAACAAAAATCTTAAAAAAAGACGAAATCACGAAAAAGCTCAAGGAAAGCATTATCGAAGTAGGCGAATCTGATTTTACGTCACCAATGATTCTGGTTGAGGCGCCGTGCAAGAACCCTCGGACATGTATTGATTATAGGCGCCTAAATCATATCATTAAAACACTACCCATTGCAAAATATGGACGAAAGAATCAAGACCGTTGTGGCAGTAGAAAGTATTACAACACTCGATTTCGCTAAGTGCTACTGACAGATAGGTCTCACCGTCAGGGCACAAAGATACGCTGCATTTGTTACGAGTTTCGTTATATACAGGCCGGGCCGTTGCGACTACCATTTGAAATACGTAATAGGCCGTATCAATGCAGTCGTATGTCAAGAGTTCGCTTTGCCTTACCTTGATGATATTGCAGTATTTAGCAATACATGGCAGGAACATGTGGGTCATTTCGACACAGTATTTGGAATTTTGCAGCAGGCAAAACTCACTGTCCAACCTGCGAAATGTAAGTACGCACAAACACATGTGCAATATTTGGGATATGTGGTCGGAAATGGCGAGCTCAGACCAGTAGACGCGAAGGTGAAGGCAATCCCAGACTTTCCCGTCCCGAAAACGAAAAAGGAGGTGCGCGCATCTTTGGGTATTACCACAAATTTATTCACGGGTTCGCGGAGAAGGCGACACCTTTGACTGACCTGTTACATGGGCGAGAGCGGCAAGGAAAGGTAACATGGACAGATAAATGCCAAAAAGCATTCTGCCGATTGAGAGAGGCGCTCTGCGGCGACCCAGTGGTGAAAGCACCGGACTTTTCTAAAAGCTTTGTACTACAATCAGATGCGTCCGATAGAAGGTTGGGAATAATTTTAGCTCAAAACGACGATGTAGGAGATGAGCATCCGGTACTCCAAATTTCCTACATAGGAAAAAGAGTATCTTGGGATAATATGGAGTCTTTAAAATCTCAGATATTATTTGCATGGACAGGTAGCAATAAAAATTGAGAAAGACCATAACCCGCTGGTCTGGCTAAAAAATTCTGAAGGGAATAATCCCAGATTGATGCGCTGGTCGCTGTTATTGCAACAATATGACATCACCATCATTCATAAAAAAGGTACAGAGCTTGTAAATGCGGATGCACTGAGTCGCATGTACTAGCCTGGAGTGATCTAAAGGAGTACAAAAGGGCACCACGACAGGGGTGCCAAAATGTACAAAAATGGTGCAATTGTATAAAATTGTAAATACTATTGTTAAGAGTGTAATGATTGTATATATATGTGTCTTCTTAATGGTATATTGTATATATAAAATGTCTTCTTAATTTTAAGATTTAGGGTTTGTGATAAGCAGTGTAAGGCTGTGAGGGTTGTGATATTTGTTGCCAGAGGTTATGATCACAGTAAAATTTGAAATGTATTTTTGAACATTTTGGAAGGCAACTTGGTTAAATTCTGAGTTAATGATTCTAGTTGAGCTATTTTGGGGAAAAATCATTAATGATGGTTGCTGCAGATTAACGTCAAGGTGTTGTGTAAAGGTACAAGAATATTACGAAATGGGGCATAATAGGTAGCAATTGAGGATAAGTGTAATACCGTAATGTATTAGTGATAGGTCGGCATTCAATCTTGGAATTTTTTCTCTGGGATTCGAAAAGTGCGAAAAAAAGTTTCACCCCATGTGTGGGAGAGATTGTAACGTCGTGCCAACGGACCACACATGCCGGAAGGCCAGCGAGGGTGCGAGGGCCGTCCTTTGGCGGCAAGGGGAAGGCCACCAGAGGCGGGCCCTCCTCGAGGGCCGGGGTGGGCGTGTCTCGGAACGCGGGTGTCAACTGGCGCAGAGGGAGACGATGGGCAGTGGAGCTGGACTCCAAAATTGCAAACAGGCCCACGTTTCGGAATGAGAGGACGCCGCCGGCATGAGAGGTCTGTCACGTGACCCCTCGCGAGGTGGCTGGAGAGTAACGAGCCGTGGTCATTCGTTTTCGAAATCGAAGTGCGGAAGGCACTTTTCACCCGCCAGGGGTCATCGCGAGCTTCGGCTGCGAGGTGTGGCGGTTGCCACGGGACGAAAGACCAGGAGCAGCGCCAAGCCGCTGGGGTCTGTGTCAGACTGGGCCTGGGCTCTGGGTATGCCTCAGAGATGTGCAGTGCTGGGAGTGCAGCGCTAGTTTCCAAAGAGTGTAGATATTGTATAAAAAACCTCTGAATAAATATGTACAAAACAACTCCGTGTCTGTGTGTTACTCGCACCTGACAACGCCACACGTGGTAACTCCAAAAAACTGATGTTGTCTAGGAATTATTTAGCTGTTGATTTGTTTTCCCTATCTAAAAGAGTATTTATGTCGTAAAATGTAAATATGTGATGATTAAATAAAATGTGTTGTGACATACTAGAATGTTACACGAGTGTAAAACAATGTAATGGATCCATCTAGAATGTTAAAATCCGAGAAACGCACATATCGAAGTATCAACTATAAAAATTTAGGCACTGTGCCGGCTGCTAGACGAGAATTGTATTGTCGAGATACCGCACGGCCTGATGTCATTAACATGGAATTGATTAGTGGAGGGCGTTGAAAATTTATCTTTAAAAAGAAGCGAATCCTCACTCTCACGGAAGCAGTCAAGCAGTTCACGTGGTACGAACATCAGGAAATTGTAATTTTGAGATAATAGATTGTATTATTTGAACATTGTTTATTTGAGTTTTAAGTGGGTAAATGTTTGCATTGTTTGAATAATAGTTTCATTTGTTGTCGTGTATGCATTTTGCATTTAAAAATACTTAGACTTCGTGTTAATGGGTTTATATGCGGTTAGTTCCGAAGTGTGAATTATTAATTATTAATTTTAAGAAAACAGTAGTCGCGAATAGAAGCCCCGCGTGAAAAAGTCGCGACGTGATAATATTAGAGCAGACGGTTGAATAGTTCGAGGCGTACGGTTGAATAATGTTTAAGGTCTATAGAATCATGAATTAATAACGAGCTCTTGACATGGTAGAATGTTACAATACATATTATGTGTTGTTTGAAAAGATATGGATGATATTTCATTGATTTGCCATCAATTCAATAGGTAGTAAATTCCACAGAAGTTCCAGGAATTGTGAGTGCTAAACTCCGTTCTGCACAGAGCCACACATCCACGTGCAGCAGGTAAGGACACGCATGTTGTACGTCGAACTTATGCAAGATCTTAATAGAAAAACAGAGCTACCCAAATTATGAATTATTAGAGCAATTCAATTACGATCATAGAAGGGTAAATTCAATTTAAAAAATCATAAATCGTTGCAAATGGTTACTCAGCTTGGGGAATGATAAATTAAGTTGAGTTAAAGTTAGTTGAATTAGAAAGATATAAGGCTCGTTGCAAATTGGCATGCCCAACGCAAAGCAGGTTCATTTTTGGTTAAAGTGTATACTTAATTAAATATGTGTAATCTAAAAAAAATATTTTACAGATTTTTTTTGAATACCTTTCATTTCCTAACTTTCTTTTTCTCAAACTTTAATGATGGCTACATTCTGCATTATACACGAGTTGTTATATCTCTTACAGTAAAATCAACAATATTTAAAGTCTGTAATATGAAAAGGAAAGTCAGTAAATCTTCAGATTTGGTTCTTACTATCTAGGACGAGCAAGAGAGTTGTTTTGGTTCAACATGTTTTGGTTTTGCATGAAAAGCGGTTTGTTGGCAATTCGCATTGCACTCAAGTATGATGGATTGCGAATTCTAGTGCTCGACTACGAGCCGTGCGGACCTCGTACGCAAAGTACCCGCAGTTCGTCGCAGTTAGTATCCCATAGTGAGTGAACTTCGACGTTGCAGTGTAACATACATGATATCGTGTGATTGGTGAATGTCATTCGACATCAACTCATCAACAGGGTATGCAATAAGCAATGATCCTTTAGCCTTAAACATCGGTGGATTCGACACTCCCTTCACAGCTGAAGCACAAAAAGGTCGCAAATGTTACATCTAGTGATAATATTACATCTGTATGCGCACCGCACGTCCGTGTCGAGCGCGTGCAGACGCGGTACTCACCTGGTATCACCTCTCACACGGCGCCACGAACGATGATGATGTGGCGTCATACGGTCGTAATCGAACACAGACGAGAGTGGTGTGTAAAACAGTAGATCTATTAAAAATCTAGACCATAGTCTCAATTTAACAATTATCCTGCTCACAATAAACTAAATAAATAGACCCACTACAAGGAGAGATAATTTAAGAACGGCTACCACACTGCAACATACCACCGATGTTCCCTGAATGAAGCCGCTCTACTTTGAGACCATCTACGCGTCTCTCAAGTCACGACAATGAATTGACGTGACTCTTCCTAGTGCACATACACACACAGACACGCGCTTCCCCTATCGCCGACGCCGCTAGAACAAGAAGACTGGGGCATTGTTCTCCTGGCCTTATATAGGCCCTTTTGGCTCTACCCGCCGCCCCCATTGCTTCCTCCCCTAAGCCGTTCTGGGCCACGGAAAGTCCCAGTGTGACATCACTCCACCCTTTGTTTAACATCCGGCGATGGCTCGCCGATTTCCACGTGGTTGTCTGTTTTGAGCGTGGTACGACGCTACAAACTTCTATATATCGCCCCAGGAATTTTTTCGCAGTTGCAAAAACAGAACAAAATTCCCCAAAATTTAATGCCCTAGGCCAGTTGGCTCACATTTTAAACAACTGCGCCTAACATAACTAATTACATAAAATACATTACTTTTTTTCAACGTTACTAGCCTACCTTTATCTATTTCCTATATCAGTTTAATAATTACTATCATCAATTACCCCTATTTTCTAACTGTATGATGTGGTAGCTAAGACCTTTTCCATGCCCTTCCGAAATATTACAATACCAAATCCACAATAAAAAAATTTCAAAATATGACATAAACATATATAGACTATAACCCTTTTACCAATTTTACAATCATTTACATCACTAACTATACACAGTTTTCCATTCTTTCGTGAATCTATAACAAAAACATATACATAATCTAACTCATTTCTTTACACATTCAAATTTTATTAATATACAATTTCTCTTCAGCTTCTGTCTTAATATAATTATGGAAAGGTTCATAAATTTATATGTTTTCCTGCAAGTCAGTCTTGTTTCACTCCTTCCTTTCACTTTGTTGTACAACAACACACTCATGAACTGTGTCGGCACTTTCTTGACGCGCACTCGCATCACACGTTGCCGAGGGACGTACGTCTCTCTGGAAACCCCGACACTCCCTGGAGCTGATTTTCGTACATACGGCTAAGAATGTCAGCGTTCACATTCTCACTACCCCTCCGATGTTAAATTTTAATATTCAGAGGCTGAATTGCCCATGACTATCGCATCAATCTGAGATTCCCGGAACATTGTTGCAACCAAACCAAAGGATTATGGTCGGGTTCTACCTTTAGGCAAACATTCCCATCTAAATAGTGCTTTAATCGCTGTAGCCCTTACATAAAAGTTGCACATTCTTTCTCCGTCACGCAATATTTCATCTCCGAAGGAGAAAACTTACTGAGAAATAACATGGGATTCTCATTCCATTCCTCATCTAAGAGAGAGTACAATCCTCGCCCCTCTGTCGGACGCGTCGCACTGCATTAAAAATTCCCTGCTGAAATCAGGCGCACGAATGACCGGTTCACCGCACAGAGCTTCCCGCAGTTCAACAAATGCATTTTCATAATCTTGTGACCATGCTATTTTTCCTTGACGTGTACTTCCCCTTAACAAATCGGTGAGAGGCGCAGCCTTCTCCGAAAATCCGCACAAAACGCCTGTAATAGGAAATTAATCCTAGAAATTTCCTAATTTCTTTTTTTATATTCGGTCTCGGATATTCCCTAATCGCGCATACTTTTACTTCGGTTTCATAAGTCCACTGCCAATCTCGTAGCCCAAAAACATTGCGGTTCCGCGAGCAAACTTACATTTCGCCGGCTGAACGTGACGTTTCGCCTCTCTTATTATTTGGAATACCGTGCGTAAGTGACACTGGTGATCCGGCCAATCATTACTGAAAATTGCGACATCATCCATTTAAGGAATACCAAATTCCGAACAATCCTTAAGTAATGCCGCCATTAATTTACTACACACATAAGGGCGCATTTCTGAATCCCAAAAGACATACGTAGTAGTTGTAGCTTCCAAAATTGTCGTTGCAAAGTGGCATATCTCTGCGCTCTTTCCGTCATCCTAATGCCAAAAGCCTTTGCTTAAATCACAAGGTAATATGATTTTCGTAGCTGTACGCTTTCAATTCTCTCATCTAAACTTGGCAGTGGAAAATATTCGCGGTTTTAATAACTTGATTTCAAACCTCCGGATAGTAGCAGGGCCTAGGTTTCCTCCCTAGAGCGTCTACTTAACTCATTGGCGACGCGAAAATCAGTTCCGAGCTTTCAATGATCGTCCTTTAACATTTAGCAATCTCTCTCGTAAAATCTTACTCTGCTTATTGACAAGTGGTGCGGTAGGCGCACTCCTAACTTTTGCTTGTGTATTGTCAACTCAGTTTCGATATCCATTTCCATCTCGGTTTAAACCTGGCCTTATCAGAAAAAATTGTCCCTATATTATCAATTAAATGCTTTAGTTTTTCTACAATCGGTGTAGCATCCGTACCTACAAGCACTGACTCGGCATCGAAATCGCCCGCTTGTAGCTTTAGCGCATACTTTTCGATCGCGTCATCCATTGCCTCATCTTCATTCCTACTCTCCGCAACAAAATTTACGTATTCCGCCCTTTGATGATACGCTTTCATCATGTTCACGTGATAAACTTTACCGGAATTAGGTAATCTCACCACATAATTTACTTCCAAAACCTCCTCTGTGACTTCTCCCAACCACTGAAACGACAGTTTTTTAGTTCTATTAGGAACAAAGATCAATACTTTGTCGCCTACACTAAAATTTCTCACAACTGACTTCTTGTCATATGAAATTTTCCTTTTCTGTTGCTCGCTCTCTAATATTTGATGCGCTGTTTCCCTAATATGCTTCAGCCTATTCATTAGTTCAAACACATACTCAGTTACAGAATTACTCTCTGGTTCATTTTCAACAATATTTTCATACAAAAGTGTCACCGGTGTTCTCAAATTTTTACCAAATACTATCTCTGCCGGCGTACCCAAAAGACTCGTGAACTTCATAGCAAACAATATTGCCGGAAGATTCGTCTCCCAGTCACCTCCTGCCTCTAAACATAGAACTTTAAATAATCGATTCATCGTCCGGTGTATTCTCTCTACCGAATTACTTTGCAGGGGATACGATGAGCTATGTACTAATCTAATTCCAATTTTTTTCTACGAATTCTACCATCAGGTTGCTCGTAAAACATGTTCCCTGATCCGTTTGAATTTCTCTTGGAAATCCGGTCCTTCTAAACAATTCCAATAGTGCCTCTATGACACTGGTCGTCTGCAAATCCTTTATAGGAATGGCCTCGGTATACCGTTCGCAAATCGCTGTTAAAATGTGTTTCGCCCCAGAACTACTTTGCGTAAACTGTATCAATATTTAGTTTAGAGAACACTTCACTAATTGTAGGCACAATAACTAAAGGTGCTTTTCTCTTATACCCACCATGACCTACTATCTGGCAACTGTTACACGATTTAACAAATCTCTCCATCTCCTGGAAACAGTTAGGCCAGTAGAAGTATCGTGACATACACGCTTTTGACTTAGAGCAACCTAAGTGACTCGAGGCCGTTTCGTGACAAACCCGTAAGATTTCTCCGCGATAGACCTTAGGCACAACTAACATCTCAAAATTTTCTCCTTTCTTTCTTTGCCTATTCTTGAAGGGAATGTCATTTCTTATAAAATAAGCATCCTTTCCTAATTCTCGATTTACGGTTTTATGCGACTCATAAATCTGTCTGATCTCTTCGTTTTCCTGCTGCGCCGTACGAAATTGCTTCGCGCCTACTCGCAACAAATTCTTAATTTCACCCGAGAGTTCTGCTTCGTTTTCCTCTACCTCTACAATACCTTCACTCACCTCCGTCTCCACCGGCAGTCCCCCGCAGGGGGGGATCGGACTAACGGAGGTTGGTTCGGTCTCTAATGGAAAGTCAAGACGACCACCCGGACCCTGAGTTTTGCGGCAGAGCCTTGACGTCAGCCTGTAATGGGCACGGTTAGGTTTGCATTAACCGAACGCAAGGAGGGACTATGCCACTCCTGGTGAAATTAACACCCACCCGACCCCAGTTCACGGCGTACCCCCACCGCAGGGCTAGCTTGATACACCAGCCTGGGCAGGCAGCTCGCGAACCGAGGGCGCGTCTGTCGGCCGAGGGCGGGAGCCAGAAACAGGATTTCGTTAGCGCTTCTGGGCGGAAAAATGGAGACGCTCGCCCGGATTTGCCCGCCTATGTCCGAGACAGGGACGAGTAGCGTAGTCGAGTCGAGTAGCCATTGCGCGTTTGAAAAACTAGTAGGCTGGCTGGGCGTCAACCTAGTACTCTCCCCCACCGTCAGAGCGTAGGTGGACGTCAGTAGTGTAAGAGCGAAAACGTCACGTGGCGTAGCCTCGCCGATAAGCCAGTAAGACACGATTAGGTGGCGGCAGTCACCGAAAGTGCAGGATGGGGAAACCCTGGTGGACGAGAAACCACCCACTTGAATCCGGACCTCGACGCAGCCTCGTCGACAGGGCCTTCGGGCTCGTGGCTAGCCGGCCGGCAAAACAACGCAAAGGGGCATCGCCGGGTGCTGACTGGAAACGCGCACCCGACCCCAGTGTCTCGGCACGCCCATGTCGCAGAGAGTGTTAGCTCAAAGGGCGGGATGGTATAACGAAACGAACTAGGCAATGACTAAGCTACAACGGCACTAACAGGATTAACAGAAGGATGTCGAGCCCACGCGGGAAACGATCGAGAATACAGCCTCCGAATGTGGACACAATAGCTTTAAGGAGACCGAATTTGGATCAGTTGTTATAAGGTTAAGTTAGAATTAAGTGGAGAACTGCTACTGCCGGCCAGAGGACAAAATACGTTTGATGAAGCATAGATAGGAGGACGCATCATCACCAAAGGGGCCCATTCCGCCCGCGGTAGCATGGCCAAATGAAACGTGGAATTTAACAAATGAGGATCACTATGACTGAGAACCGTCCGACCGAGGGTCAGGCCGGACGCGGAAGGCATTACGGGGATGAAATCCTTTTCGGGACCTGTTCAAACCTAGGCGCTTGTCGTCGAACACAGAAGACGGGAAGAGGATAAGCTCTCTCGAGGATGAGCTCCGAACCCA
The DNA here is from genome assembly GCA_017312745.1 of Gryllus bimaculatus. Classification (NCBI taxonomy): domain Eukaryota; kingdom Metazoa; phylum Arthropoda; class Insecta; order Orthoptera; family Gryllidae; genus Gryllus; species Gryllus bimaculatus. The sequence continues at coordinate 865,994 of BOPP01000232.1, read as the reverse complement.
CAACAAAGTCTGATCCGGGAATCAAAACACCCGGCTGTAGTCTCGTTCTCGGCCCTACTCAGCTCGGAGTAGGAGTGAGTAAACGGGAAGAGGGCCCCAAGCCGCCCGGATCACTTCGGGCGGTTCTGTGCGGGGCTTTCGGATTCGTTGTGGCAGTGGCCCAGACGCCGACGGGTAAATGGTTAGGGTCTCGCCCCGGGTGCAACAGAGGCACCTTAAAAGAATTCGGACTGACTTAAAGTCAGCAGGGATGTCAGCTGGAGCATCGCGGCCCGACCCAGGCAATGCGTGGGAATGCTTTTGCTGCGTGGCGGCGTTTACCGGAGTTGATCGGAAAGTGGTGCTGCTCCACTGCAAGAGGCGAGATTAGATCCGCAAAGGACAAAACATCCACCTGGAGCTTTTTCCTCAAAAGATACAGTTCGATATTATTGTTCACCGGCAGTACTACTGATACTACTGAATTTCCCTTCCCTGTCTGAACAGACTTTGCCGCACCGAACTACTAAATTAATTTCTTGTAGTTCTACGAAACCCTCTTGGATCTCTTGCAATAGCAATATAGATCGGTTGCTAAGAATGTAATACGGTAATTCGCATTCCTTAGGTACAACTGCAGCCCGCCTTATTACACGCCCGCTCGGCAATTCCAAGTCTATTTGCGCTACACATAAGTTCTTGGGCAATTTTTCTAAGAATTGACTAATCCAAATCGATTCTCCAGGGAAATCTGCTGCTTCTACTAAATAGTCGCTAACCAAATGAAATGAGGCGACTGTATCACGCAAAATCAAGGACTCACGGCCATTAATTTTCCCAACTACAGTATGTTTCCTAAACAATTCGCTTGCTTCTGCGTCAGGCGCGTGATTTACAGGTTCGATCTTTTTATGAGGACACTGCCTAGCCAAATGTTGTGGTGACTAACATACAAAACATTTCCTGACAAACCGCTTCTCGAATTCAGGCCGCGCCGCAACCTTGTCTCTCTCGCTGGTACTCGGAATTTCTTTAGCCGGCCCTGCTGCGAACTTAGTTTCTACTTGCTCTTTGTTTGACCTGAAAGTATCCTGGCTGTCTCCATCCTTGCCTATGATTTTCAAAGGCATCTAGTTTTATAGCGAATTCTATAGAATTGCTAAATTCCGCCCACGAATCAATGAAATGATCGCGCATTTCCCATGAAACCTTCCGCTCCATCTGATCCGTAACTATCAGATTTAACAACTCCTCGAACGTGTGTACGCGTAATCCGGACCATGGCCATTCTCTCGCGTAATTTAACAATTCTCGGGCAAAGGTGCCCCATGTGGAATTATTGTCTTCGTTGTGTTTAACAAACAGCTGACGAAATTTTTCCGTATTAAATCTAAACAATTCTAATAATTTCGACTTTAATGTCTCATAAGTCCATTCGTCCTTCTGTTCGTCTAACGTAATCCAATTGTTCACTTTATACGGCAACAATCCGATTAAATGAACCGCCCATTCACTTTCGGGTACTCTAAGCTGACTGTACTGACTTTCATAAGCATTTAAATATGTCGTGATATCCTCCTGTTCACCACGAAATCTTCCAATAATTTCTCCTATTTTAATATTTTCCCCATGAGATTGTACGCGTGCCTCGCTACGTGTTTCCGCGCTCCTCACTATACGTGCCCTTTCGATCTCCGCTTCAATTGTGAATCGTTCTAATTCCCTATCCTTCTTCCCGTTCTTTCCTTACCCTCTCTTTCTTGCTCTCTTCCTCAATATCGTTGCGATGATGTTCGCTCAAACTCCTGCTCGATGAACTCCTGCTCATAATCCTCATGGTTGGTTATCAAACCTTTTAATTTAATCACGATTTAAGTCCCGTCTAATGCAATACCCAAATAATTAGCAATTCTAATCATTCTTTCTTTCTTAGATCTAGTTAGGTATGACATGGCTCCAACTAGTGCCGTTGCCTCACAGAAAAACGTACTTACCCCGTGCGTTGTCTGCGAGCTGCTTTTGTCGTTCTGGTGCTCGTGCGTAATCCTCGCTTTCCGATTTCGATGAAGTCGGATGGCGTGCTCGTAACGGTCCAGTACGACTTCCTTCCTTCTGCTTCACTCTTGAAGCGCTGCTCCGTCCGCAGACTTTTAATCTCTCCGAGTTGCTATTGGTTGCTTTATACTGTTATTCCCTTCCTAACATCTCGTTCTAAAATTCCGCACTACGATATCACTGTACCACGTGATACTAGGTAAAACATACACGCTAACATTACCTCGGCCCCGTTCACGTACTCGGTGCCTACAACACTACTCTTGGCTCGCTCGAGCCCCTGCCACTACTTTAATCTCTCCGTGGCGAACTAAACAAACTGCTGTACCACGGTACTGCTGTAATTATCAAGGCCTAAACCGATGCCTACCGGGTTCTCTTAATCCGCTGCCACCATTTTAATCTCTCCTTCGTCTGTGGCGTCATACGGGTGCAATCGAACACAAACGAGAGTGGTTTGTGAAACAGTAGATTTATTAACAATCTAGACCGTAGTCTCAATTTAACAACTACCCTGCTCACAATAAACTAAATAAATAGACCCACTACAAGGAGAGATATTTTAAGAACGGCTACCACACCGCAACGAAGCACCGATGTTCCTTGTATGAAGCCACTCTACTTTGAGACCATCTACGCGTCTCGCAAATCACGACAATTAAATGCCGGCCCCTCTTCCTAGTGCACCTACACGCACAGACACGTGCTTCACCTGTCGCCGACGCCGCTAGAACAAGAAGACTGGGGCGTTGTTCTCCTGGACTTATATAGGCCCTTTTGGCTCTACTCGCCGCCCCCATTGCCTCCTCCCCAAAGCCGCTCTGGGCCCGCTACGTCCACGGAGAGTCCCAGTGCGACATCACTCCGCCCTTTGTTTAACATCCGGCGATGCTTCGCTGATTTCCACGTGGTTGTCTGTATTGAGCGTGGCACGACACTACAATGAGCCAACAGCGTGGACCGTATTGTTGGCTATAGGCGCGTACAGCGCACGTACATATCGACCTCCGGTAGCTCACGCGATGTAGCCAGAAGGTTACTAAAATAAAATGTTGGAGGACCACCTCGTACAAGGAAATGAAGGATCGGCCGAAATGAATGGCAACGCGGATAGCTTAAATATTAATTTAATTAATCGTGCCTCTTGGAATTACTAAATAAATACTTACAATTTAAGAAAAAGACATAAAACCAAAAGAAATATAACTCTAAAACTACAACATTCAAAATGCGTGCCGGGCCCGAGCGGTGAATACTAACAAGAACTAAATCTAAAACTTAAAGAGTAGTTTACAGATCATATAATTAAATGATGCAATGGAAATTGCAAAAATTCAAAGAGTGATTCTTGATGCTGATTAATGTTTTGTGCTTGAGGAGCTTGGCTCGGCTCTTGGGAGGTAGAAAACAGGTACCTGCTAATGAAGCTGATGAATTTACTCCAATTGTTGCCGGGGCATGGAACTCGCTGCGCGGGGTAGCTGAGAACGCACAGTGCGCCTCTGAGTGAGCGCTGCAGTCTCTCCGAACACGACGACCAGCCAGTGCGCGCTGTCGTGGTCCAATTCATGAGATGTGGACAGGAAATGCCGAGATGGGCGTCCGTAGCCTCGACCATCGTCGATGCGGGCAGCCTACGGCCCTGAATGCTGTATCATGCCACGTCCGCTCCGCTCCTGTCACAAGTCCCGTCCTCACGTGCTTCGCCTTCACATGTCTAACTCTACGTCTGTCATTTCAATCTATCTTCGGGGCGCGGTTGTGCGATACGGCCGGGCCGCTGGCTGAGGGTAGCTGCACTTCGCGGAACGCGCAAATGGGGGTCATAAATCGCACACGCCGACAAGTGGTTTGAAGGACGCTGCGTTGCGCCTACGAGGGAAGCAAAGCCGGCGGTGCGACGTCAAAGAGATGGATTATCAGACAATGGCCTTAAAGAGAAAGGCCAATGGCCAAAGAGAAAGGGCAGACGCCTGGAGGAATGGGTGGCGCTGTCGCGGCGGCCGGGCAGAGCGGTGAGGGGGCGGCGCGGGCGGATGTAAGCCACGTGCGTGCGTAAACAACATCATTGACGCAGCCCTCATCCAGATCAACCCGGACGGGACTCGCTAGGTTGGCAACTCAACAGTAAATACGACCAGCGCTCAAATCTACCTTTCAACGGGAACCTCTCGCACGGAAAAAGGTCAGCCGGGGAACTCTCAAACTCTCAAAAAAACAAAACATTGCGTGTATATTCCAACAATCTTATGGGCCTATGTGAATCGTCAAGTGAATTTGAATGAAATGTGTGCACCCAAAACAGATTAGTGAATTAGGAAACCGAGTATACGAGATTTGCGTAACTAAACAATTGTTCAACCGAAAATCCGCCTCAAATAGGCAAAATTCCTCTAATATATATATATATATATATATATATATATATATATATATATATATATGGCTAACATAATAAACATTAGCAGTTTTACTAAGGAACTTAAGCACAAAGTTTCAAGAGATTTCGTATCAGAGTTAATTATGACAATATATTTAATTCATTCAAAGACCCATCAAACATATTCTCAATAGTTTTAAGAAAACTTCATTAATCAATTAGAGAATCTGAAATTGTATTTGACTTATAATAGCGGTATCCTTCAATTATAAAAGCGACTAGACTCCAAAAGGACGGCATTCCCATTCCCATCCCCATTCCTGTGGCGCGCATTAAAGTCTCTATTGCTCTGGAGTTTGTCACCGACTCACGCGCCACCTCTGCCGCTACCTCGGCCCCTGCCTCCGAACCTACTAACTCGCAACTAAATCCCTCCTGTCAATTCGCTGCGGGTACCCCACAGCGTTTCGACGTCCCAGGGAATGCTCTCTCGCGAATCAAACCCTGGGCACGGGGGGAAAAAGAAAGGAAAAACGTCAACGGTGTTCAAACTACTACTCGCATCGCAAATGCACTAAGGGCACTGATGCAAGCCGATTCTGACGGGTGAATTTTTGACCTCCCACTAGAGTTATTTCGCTGTTTGCCTCCCGCCTGACACTTGAAGATAGGTAGTTTCTCTCGAAGGCGGCGGACAAAGGCGGCATCAGGGAGTGCTACGCTCTCTGCACTAAAATGGAACCCTTGCCGTGGCGTACCGCCTCACCAACTACCGGCAAAGGCAAAAATCGCCGTCTCTCGGGCGATGAGCCGACCGCCGCAGACGGAAAGGGACCTCCCACCCAGGAGCCGCCCAAGCTCTCTCGCTGCCCGCGGTCGGTGAGACCGAGATGCAGGTGGACAGCGCAGCCGGGGGTAGCGACGACCCCGGCGCATCGGCAATCCCGGTAGCCAGCAATGGCGACTTGGGTGCCCTCGCGGGGGTGCGATCGCCGCCCCAGGCCGTGTCACCACTACCACCCTCGTTTCCACGCGTAAATGCCCACCACCTCTGAATCCCACCCGTATCCCACCCGTCATGGTCTGACGGTATCCCACCCGTCATGGTGGCGACGGAGGCGGAGCCCTCCGAAGGCGGCTTCGCCGTATTTCGCCGGAGTTTCTCTCCCTTCAAGCGCGGAACGCGGAAGATCACGTAAAAATCTCCGCGAACTTACAGTCACGCAAGCTGGGCCACTTCACCCACGCCCGAAAGGATCAGAGGGGACTCAAACTCTATGTGAGTGGCCCCCCGCCCCAAGTAACGGCGGAAGAAGTGGCGCACTACAGCCAGACCGGGGAACCTCGGCCCACTGTCCACCAGCTCAAAAGGCGCCGGAACGGAATTCGCATTCCATTAGGCGCCTTCTTTGCCAACCTCCCCTCGGGTGACGACGGCAAGTGGGTCTTTGTCCGGAGAGTAATATGCAACTGTGCTGCGCACGTTGAAATTGCCAGGCAGACCGATAGCGGTTTTTTCTGCAAACGATGCTGTTACATGGTCGCATACCCGCACCTACTGTCAGGTGAAACCGCGGTGCATGCTCTGCCATTTGTAAGACCATTTGACAGAGTCCTGCGGAAAACGCAGTTCACCAGCGTTTTTCTGTAACTGCCAGGGCAACCACTCTGCAAACTACCGCAGCTGCAAGGCGAGGAAAACTGCAGCGAAAACACCAAACACACCAAACAACAACAAAAACACCAAGTCGAGGCCACCTGCTCGCAAAGTTGACAAAAACGTCACCTTCTTAGCAGTGGCAAAGGCAAACCACTCTGCACAGGCAAGGCGAGCGGAACGGGAAGAAGCCATCTCTACAGCCCGAAAGGGAATTAAGGAGAGGGCGAACCGTGCGCCCGGCGCGCCCCAAGCCACTCAGACAACACCAGTAACGCCTGCTTCTTCCTCAGAGGAACTCCGAAAGGGGGTTGCTGAACTAAAGCAACAGGTCGCTCTACCCAGCACACTCCTCCAGACCCTCTGCCAACAAGTGTTCAACCAAAATGGCTGAAAAACTACATCAGAGAAACACAAACACCCGCCCCCTAGCTGTGACCATCTGGAACATTAATGGACACTCCGGCCACACTGACTCTAGAGAAAAACGTCTAATAGGGCTTTTCTGCAACATACACCGCATCGACGTTCTGCTACTACAGGAAACTAAACTCAAAAGCTCAAATCATATGGAGCTGCGCGACATGGCAATATACCGCACTGACCGCGACGGTAGTCATGGCGGGGGCGGCAAGAGATTGCCATACGCCGCTCAATACCCCACCGATTAGCAACCTTCCCCCCCTGGCGCGCCTCAAAGCTGTAGCAAATCGTGGCTACACAATGGAGGGCGAAGTAGCTCTAGTATCTGCATACCTCGCACCAAACAGACCTCTAATAGAGGAAGACTTGGACACAGGTCTGGTCCTGGCGGGCAACCTGAACGCCACGTGCGAAGAACGGGGATGCAACACCACTAACAGGAACGCAACCTTACTTGTAAGCTTTCTGTTATCACACCGCTCAGTGAATCTCGTCCCACCTCTTACCCCTACCCGTTTTCCACGGCCGGAAACATCCCGATAACAACGCCAAAATCAATCCCCTTTTCCCAATCTGATCACATTCCTATCACCTTCGCTGTAGGCAGCATACGCTCCTTCAGCTGTCCCAAGCAGTTGGTCCCACAACCCACAAATTGGATCGAGGTACTCGCCAATCATTACTCGCCACATCACACACAACTTCTCCGCAAATCATAGACTCTAAAGAATCTATTGATGCACGGATACACTCACTAAACAACTACAGTCGGCTCACAGGAAAGCAACACCTGTATTTTGGCGTTCGTCTGAGGAAGGATCAATTACCCTTCCACCCGACGTAGAGAAACTTCTGCGCGAAAAACGCAAGGCTAGACGGCTCTGGCAACAGTTTACATGCCCCGCATTCAAAACACAGTTGCGAGAGTGCGAAAATCGCCTAAAAGCGGCACTCTCAAACAATCACGCAGCCGAGTGGGAAAAGCGCATGAGAGAGATCGGAACCGACCACTCACGAAACGGCCTTTTCAAACTTCAAAAAGCCATGAGGTCCGTACCAAACACAAACACAACCATCCGAGGACCTGAAAACGCGGAAGGAAAACCAACTTACCTTTTCTCCGACCAAGCTAAGGCGGAATTCTTCGCTGCCATGCTCGAAGAAAAGTTCACAAACAACACCTCGCAAACAGGCGACGAGGAAAATGCAGAGGAAAGCAACAACACAATTCTCTCACACTGCACTATCCAAGAAATCACACAAACTATCTCGAGAATGCGCAGTCGCAAGACACCGGGCCACGACCAGATTGGTCCCCCAATCCTGAAAGAAGTTCTTCCGATCATTATATCTGATCTAACACGCCTTTACAACAGCTGCATCACACTACGTTATTTCCCGGATAGCTGGAGTATTTCAATGCTCCCGAAACCGGGTAAAGACCTTACCGTCGCGATGAGCCATAGGCCTATCAGCCTGCTCCCAATCATGGGGAAAGTTTTCGAAAGGCTAATCCTTGCCCGAATCCAACCAGCTATCATCTCTCAAAACCTTATATGAGATGAGCAATTTGCCTTCCGACCGGAGCATTCAGCCTCACTCCAGGCACTATGTATGGCCCAGCAGATCTCCGCTGACCTCTTTCTCTCGCAGGATGTACCAGTCGTATACCTCGACATGGTACACGCCTTCGACAAAGTGCCACACAATACACTTGTTTCCAAACGAAGACGATGCCTCCATAAAAGATGTAACGGATATGATTGCATCCTTTCTCACAAACCGCACCTTCTTCGTCAAAGTGGGAAAAGCGAGGTCGTCAAAGCGCGGGATTTTTGCCGCTGTCCCCCAAGGCTCCGTGCTCTCCCCGCTATTGTTCTCGCTACATGTCAACGACATATCACAGATACCACGGATTAGGCTAATCCTGTATGCTGACGACATAGCACTCCTAGCAAGAGGAATGAACCTTAATCATAAACTAAAAACACTTCAAAAACAGATGAACCTGACTCTGAAGTGGGCACAAGAAAATCACTTGACTGTCTCAGCGGAAAAGTCTCAGGCAATCTGCTTCTCTCGCCGCAAACACAAACACACAAAGCGTTTCACGCCACCCAAGCAAATCAAAATCGTAACGCAAATGGGCGCCTAAGGCAACTTACCTGGGTGTCACTTTCGGCCGGAGCTTGCGCGGGCACTTACATGGCAGACGAATCCGCTCGAAACTTCACCTAAGGGTCCGTCTTCTAAAACCTCTCCTCAAGGAACCTTCTCTACCCATGAATCTTCGCCTGGCACTCTATAAAACGTGCTGCCGGCCTGTGGCCACCTACGCCGCGGCGACGTGGTGGACCACAGAACAGATGTACAAGGACACACTTGAGATAATTCAAATAAGAGTTCTGAGACTCATAGCTCGCCCTCCGTTTCGTAAACGACTGAAAGTACTTAGGAAGGAACTTGAAATCGAGTCCTTCACTCAATGCTTGAGACGGCTATCATTCATTGAAGCCTACCAAGCCTTTCAATCAGACGAAGCTCCGGCTACGCTAAAAAAATTTCAGTAACAGTTCTACCATAGGGCATAGACGACACGCTCTCCCATCAGACATATTAAGGGCATAGAGCGAAACACTAACAAAATCTAAAATGACAGTCATAAACATGACCTTACAAATCGCCTAACTGGCAAACGACTAAGGTCCGTCGCAAACCTACACAAAAAATTTACACCTAGAAGTAAAACGCAAAAGGCGTGTGCACTGCAATTTCGATCAAGAATCCTCTGATCAATACGATCATGATGCGATCGAATCACCACACCGACCTTCGGCTACGCCGAAAAAAAATCACGGCGAATACCAGCCCTGAGGAAGACCACGACAGGATGGTCGAAATGTCGGCAACACAGCCTTCGACGCGGCGTCACCTGGACAGACCAGATCCCGAACGTGGAGAACATTTGTTGTATCTCGTAAACATTATTTCAAACAAGTACCATTGAAACGATATTAAAATCGATGAAATTAGCAAAAAAATACTTTAAAAATATGGAAACAGATGAAAATGACTTATTAGTCGAAATCGACAAAAAATGCAAACAAAAAAATTAGGTATAAAAATTGGTCATTTTCTTTTGTCGTAACATAAAATTAGTTTCTATACTAAACGGCATTGCCCTTAGGGAAAAAATAAAATAAAAATTCATTTCATAAAAAACTTCCCTCTATTTGCAGCACCTCATACAGAAGAGCAAGGATGTTTTTTCAAGAGGTTATTAATTTTCTAAGTTTTTGAAAAATGCTCAAATCTCTTAGGGTTATTTGTCACTTAGGGTTGTGTTATAATTGTGACAAAAATTGATATTTAGCAGATTAAAAAAGTTCTTGTTTGATGTGTAAATTAAATTATTTGAGATTTTAGGAAGATTTTTTTACTGTTTAATTTTTATTTAAATTGCTTTCTTAAGCTGCAACTTAAAAATTTGAAGATAATCGCATTGTGTCTAAAGTGTTGTACATAACGCTGTTAAGTTTCAAAACTGGACGCTAGTAGAGTTCTAAGAAATTAAATACAATAGAAATCTCTATTTGCTCTTCTGTCGTGGCGTCTGCCAGGACGTCATCTCCAAGAAATCAGCTGTAAACAATTACAACTAAAATACGGTCTCTGAGTAATAGGTGAAAATACCCATTGACTTATTAAATGCCTTACTTATGACCTGCACTGACGATAAAATTAAGAAGTATCTGACAGATTCAATTTAGTATTAAAGAAATAAACAAATAATATAGGATTCAGTTAATTACACTGAATATTGTTCTTCCCCTTTCAGACAAATGTCATTTAAAATTGCATCAAAAGAAATGAAATTATGTATAACCTTTGTTTCTTATACGGAGTTTTACTTTCCAATAACATGTATCTTTCTATGAGATATTCAGAATTCCTAAAAAAAGATCGCAAATGCTTTTCCCAATAATTCATTCAAGTGATTTACTGAACAAATTAGTAGGTTTCTGATAAAGTTAAAAGATACTTTCAGAGATAAAATATTCCAATATTCATTGCTCCTAATCTTTGTATTCCTTCTTCCTCCCTTTTGTTTTCTAGTAATAAATTCAGCAACTTATCTTTCTGTTGTGCATTCAATACTTCTATCTGC